>CM042168.1:5846297-5857502 GCA_023376005.1 Doryteuthis pealeii
CTCTCTCTCTCTTCACCCCCTTTCTCTCTCTCTTTTTTTCTTTCTTTCATCTCTCTCTCTTTCTTTCTTTCATCCCCTCCCCCTCTCTCTCTTTCTTTCTTTCATCCTCTCTCTCTTTCTTTCTTTCATCCCCTCTCTCTCCCTCTCTCTATCTGTCCTCTCTTTCTACCATCATATCATTATCACACACCAGACACTCTCATTCACTCACTTATTCTCTCTCTCTGTCTGTCTTTCATCCCCTCCTCTCTGTATCTTTCTTTCTTTTATCCCCCCTCTCTCTCTCGCTCTCTTTCTCTCTCTCTCTATGTCCCTCTCTCTCTACCATCATATCATTACCTGTCCCTGTGTCTATGCATACAGCAAATCAAAACACTTAAAGACTGATTTACATAAACTTGCTGGTTATTCCCGCTCGTTCGTTCACCCATCGATGAGGACTGAAGCCAAAGGCACTCAAAGACGCACACAATCTTCCCCAATCGAACGTCACGTCTCTTCAAAAATCGACTTTCTTTTTTTTTCATTTTCGAAGAAGAGAGTACAATTAAATTTTTACGCCATGTTGATAACTTCCGTTTTACGTGACTCTTTCCCGCGCTTCTCTCAAAAGTAAGAATGGCAGCCAGCAATGGCGGGCTCATTAAATTAACACAGATGACAAATTTTCTTTTCCGGAGGCAAGAAATCGTCAAAAAGACTTATAAGAATCTTGGGTAGTTCTCTCGGCTTTGTTTGGCGAAATCACGGGAATTCACGGTGGGTCGCAAAAGAGAACGAAAAAATGTCGGGAAGGGGAGGGGGTTGGTGGTGTAACAATGTTTTTGAAGCGCGCCAAAAATGCTGATGGTGATTGTCGTATATTAAGAATAGTAATTTGGAAACGGTAAAGGCACCAGAAATGATACGAAAAAGGAGGCGTATTATTGGAATGGTTATGGCTTGAAGCTTATAGTGAAACATCACTTTACAATTATTAGTGTGAAATATTGCGCTGTGACTATTTCTTTTCGAGTAAAACATTGTAATTCTCTGTCGTGTGGTGGATGAATGAAATATACAATCAAATTGTGTTAACGATGAAAATCGCCAAAAACGAATTTACAATATTTGATAACATTGGTTTGGAAATATAAGAATGGATCGATATTTCTTAGAACTCAGTAGGCTATCTTGGTCACATGAGGAATAATTCTCCTTTAGAGAATCGCTCTAGGCAACGTGTATTACTCGGCAGAGTTCATCATCATATATATATATATATATATATATATATATATATATCTTATTATAATGGAGATTGTGTGTTTTTCTGTCTGTAACCGAAACTATATTACTAATCGAGTCACAATTAACATAGTTATTTACATCAAATTCTGCATGATTTTATTTATATTTAAATTTAAACCTCAATTATTAATAAAATTGCTTCACCTTTTTATTAGTGTTATCCATATCTACATACTAATAACATGCTATTGTATTTATATATACAAAAAATAGCGGTTTGCAGTGTGAACGGGAAGGCTAATTTGCATATTAATATTAAAAATGTGATTTTATTAAATATGTGCTTAGTATTATTGATTTCTAATTGTTTGATTTTATTTTAATGAATATAAGCAAAAATCTCTCCAATGAATCTTAAATGAAATCCATTAACAAGAAAAAAATAAGTGTAATTTTATTCTTTATTTTCTAATTCAACTAAATAGTTAAATAAGTAAATTTCAGCAATGAAAGACGGGAGTGATGGAAGAGTAAGTTTCATTTCTATTTTTCTATTATACCCCCACTCTGTTTCAAATCTTTTTATCTGCATTCTTATTAGACTTTCTAATTTAATACGATATTTCATTACATTAAAACTTAAATACTTGCACCCGGAGGGTGCATATATTTGCTAGTATATATAATGAAGAACTGAAAATAAGAAAAATGTTTGCATAGAAAGACTAAATAGTTTCCCAAATATTTTTTCGGTCCATTGAACTCCTTCTTTTAACGTAGATTCCTTTGTGATGTTCTATCGACAAGGAGTTACCTACAAATGCTCTTGTTTAACAATGACACTTATTTGGCAGTTATTACTCAATTCCCCATAACATATTATATATATATATATATAGAAGGTGGTTACTGAGTGTCAGTTACCAGTATTCATTGATACACATGAAGTTAAAGAAATTATCTTTAACAATAATCAGTTCTACCAATTTATCAAAACTCATGAAGTTGAACAAATTATATATATAATATATATATATATAAGTAAAGTAAAATCGTCGTAGTGGCCTAAAGTCAGTTTCAACCAGACAGCGAAGGAGTCTATCCCCTTTTCACTAGACAAAAGAGATTTTTTGCGTCTGAGATGGAGCGCCACACCTACCATCAGCTCCTTGCTTTACCGCAAATATCCCTATTCTACTCATACGCTGAGTTTGACGAGATCCAGTATCGAACCCAGAACCTTGTGGTTTCTAGTCCGACGCTTTACCGACTGATCTATGGCCTGATAATATGGATTAAAGTAAATCCCATCTTTAACAGTTTTAAAGAATATTCATTTCTTATGTTGTATATGCTTAATGAAATATGTTATTATAAACATTTGACGGAAGAGGCAGTCTTGTCATTGGTGAACCTTGTTGAAACCTTCCTATCCCCGGTGAACCCAGTGAACTCGGTGATCGTTTGTTTGGCCGACCGGTTGTTTGCCCATTGAAAACTCTCGTGTTACTGGCGAGAAACGGTCACGCAAGAGCTGGGAATTTTGAAAGAGTGTTGTAGAGTAGCTAACATCCCTTCACCACGCTACCAGATGGACTGGCTCATAGCCATAAAATAGCCTACGATTTAAGTAGATCAACTAGCTGAATAATATTCAGACTGACTTTGTTGCGTTAGTTATACCGAATTGACATTCCTCTTTTAATGTAAGTTTAACTTGTTAATTGTTTGTACTTATTTGTTGTGTGTTTGTATCTATCCGTTTAGCATCGGATGCTGGTGCTTAACCAATGTGTTAAACACACAATTCTTCGGTGTATCTTTCCACCTCACGATACAAAAAAGAGTCAGTCAATCAATCAAATGTATCTTATTCCATTAAAACTTAAATACTTGCGCCTAGGTGACGTATACTTTTGCTACTAATTTTCAAATAAACCAATAAAAACACCAGACAAATAGAAACAAAAAAATACGAATGAAACCTCTCTGAATCGAATTCAGAAACTGAAATATTAACAGAATTCCCAAGATTTATTGAAATCAAATCGCAGAATTTGTTTTTTTCTAAATATTTTGTTCCTTGAATCTCGCAGCAGAGTTAAAATGTTTGTAGATTTCTTTTGTGTGTGTGGTTGGATCTTTGCGGGTGGGGGTTTAAGCTCAGTTGGTATCCAAGTTTCCTCTCAGCATCATGAGATTGTGTGAAAATGACTATCATAATTTGCCCCAGGTCAAATTTTAGTTAGTTCTATAGAGAGCCAATATTCTAGCATCGAACAGACAGATGATCTGGATAGTGATCAGATACTTCTTCTAGATTATGCAGTAGGGTTTACATAATGGAAAGTCAACTCTAGATATGCTGCATGGAAAATTGAGCCAAAATTATGCCATAAAACCAACCAACCGACCAACCAGCCAACAGATTTATTAGATTTCTTTTGGAAAGGACAATTGTTTATCAACATGACTCCTTCCTACGAACTGAATGTCCCCAATTTTGCGTCTCGGTTTATCCTAAGGAAATGAACTGACAAGACAACAGCCCTCTCCTCGCCATATCCGACAATCTGTTTTCGACCATTTCTGAAACAAAAAAATGATAGACACATAAACTAGTCACGTAGACATTGGAAGTGGATGGGTGTGGGGGTGGGGGTGGAAGAAGGAGAAAGAACTCCCTATCCTGACACATTATTATTAATTAAATTTGGATCTGAAATTTCCAATGTATAATGTTGGGTGAGTTAGTTGGCTGGTTTTATGGTTGGTTCTTTGGATTTTACCCTGCACGTCAACCCTTGCTGGGTTATTTTATGCCGAAAACATACCAAAACTACACAGCTTAACGCAATTTATTGATGCAGTGTATGCAGTCAGCTGGTTTGAAATTAAAAGACAATAAATTTCATAATCAGCAACTACATATCTTTTATATGCTGCAAAGAATCAAAGTGCTACCACCTGAAATTCAAGAGATTGCGTTCAAAATATCCAGCAGAATTCTTTTGATCTCCAACCAATATCTCATGCACACAAGAATGGGAAAAGGTTAGAACACTAAGTCAGGGATTTCCGATAATTTCTGTTTGTTTCCATTGTGCAATTAACTAGGGAATCTCCATGGAGTAGCGGCTAACGTCCTAGTCGTGACATAATAAGAGAGTTCCAACCCAAACAGTATCATTACGGTCACTTTCGGACTAATAACCATTTACCAACACCTCGGTACGAGTAGGATGCGACACAAGGTCAATTTCTTAAACGGAGTCTAACAGGTTTGAATTCAGAGCTTTCCTTTTTCATAGACTAGTTACCTGGCCAATGTTAAAGAGCCCAGTCTGCCCTACTATTTACCGATATCTAGTGAGAATAGTTGGATTCGTAACTTTTCTACGGGTAATAGATATATGTAATGCAAACAGCCTCGTGCAGGATTTGAACTCGGGTCGACAAGCCTATTTTCTACGACTCTAACCATTACACCATTACGCCCGTTTGGATCAAAGAACCATTAACAGTGGAGAAGTCTGGAAATCTTGGAATCTCAGACTTTTTGACTCCACAATCCTTGGAATATCTTTATTTCTTTCCGATCCGATTTTTCTAAGAGATTACACAAGCAATCCCGACAATCTGTTACAATAACTTTTCTAAGGGTAATAGGTATATATAATGCAAATAACCTGTGGAGACGACCTGGTGTATTTGTTACATATTAATTGGATCCCTATTACTTTTTAAAGTAGTATAGAAATCCTTATGGCGATCAGTACAGCTGATGGCCTTGAGAGTGAGTGACAATGCTTGACCTCACTCTCACCTTGCTTTCTGGGATAGAATCGTGAGAACGGAACCCCGATAGAAAGCTCCTTTTCCGGTTTAAGGTGGGCAACTCAGTAAGTCAGTTGCAGTAGTTAGTTGCAGTTAGTCAGTTGAGAGTTAGGACTGAAGCTAGCAAGATGTGACTCTTCGCGCGCATTTGTCTGGTTCTGGGATCCTGAATAAACTAACATCCAGAGTAAATCGAAGTCTTGTTGTTATTACTAAAAGCTAACAATGACACAAGGCTTCTGATAAGAAATGGTCCCCAGCAGAACCAGACACGGAATCCCCAGATAAGAAAGACCAGACGAGACCTGTAGAAGATATACCAGACCATTAGAAGATAGAAGACAGAAGACTAGACGATCAGAAGACGAACAGAAGAATAAGAGAGGTATATAACATATTAAGAATGACTGAGAATAAATTGGTAATAAAAGGCAATTAATTATAAAATAACAAATGAATTTATTCAGAGAATAAATTTTGCAATAATGTGAAAAGTTCAAAAGGAATAGTGTAGGTGATATGTGTAATGTAAAATGTAAAAGTTCGTATGTTAAGTTTAGAAAAGTTCGTTTAGATGTAGACAGAAATGAGAATCAAGTTTTGTATATATGAGCTGCTGAAACGAATTCCTGATGTAAGTAGAACGAAGTAGTAAAATATTGGTAGTAGTAGTAATTGTGTTGAGGTAGTGGAATCGTTCGTTCGAACACCTGTTTCTTGGTCGTTGTTCTATCTGGCAGCGAGACGAGATCTGTGTGTTTGTTTGTGATCGTCGGATGTTTCCGGTTTGAACGTGAGATGAAGTCTGTCTGTTTTTGTTGATTTCTCTTCCGTTTTTTATAATTAGCAGATATGATCGAAAAGTAATTAATTTTGGCGCAAACGCGCGGACGTAGTTGAGAGCAATACTAACCTAGCCAATCGATTTTGATTTTTGTGTAAACATTTATTTTAATCACTTTTCCTTAAGTTTGGGAAAAGGATTGTGTTGTGTGTTTGTTTTAATTTCTTTTTCTTAAGTTTGGGAAAAGAAATGTGTACGCGTATTTATTTAAAAATATATAATTGTATTCTATAAGCCTCATCCAGGATTTGAACTCGCGTCGACAAGTCCATTTCCTACTACTCTAACCATTACACCATGTGCCTCTTGTAAAGGAAAATAACTCTTACGATTTACCAGAAATGTGACACACCAGTGAAAACGTAGCGATCCAAAAAAGAAAGAAAGAAATCACACTAGTGTGAATGATTCATTGTATATTGACTGGCGAGTTATTCAAAGTACTTAACAAACGCTCTAGTAACATTTCATTTTCTCCTTTCGCGGCCATCTTGCTCGTTGATCGTAACATCTTCACATGCTTGGCTTCCTCATTTCCGAAGATACCTCATACCGAAATCAATATCCCTCAAGGGAACACAAGTTTTCTCGAAAAGGAAGCTAAACTGAATTTACAATTCGTAACGCCTCAATCTCAAACCATTTTCGAATGATTCTTCCCACAGAGAATTTACTGATTGACAGGTGCTTGTCCAAACTTTCCAGAAGAACAATAAACAATGAAATTCATTCGTTGGTAAATGAAAATATTTTTCTTTGTCTAACATGAGAGCGAAAAAGTTCAATTTCGGAATCGAAGTGAGAATATTAAATTGCTGACTGCACCTCTACAAAAGGGTAAGATCCTCCCCCGTAATGTTGGTCGTGGGAGGCGACCCGTGATGCTTAAATACGGAATCCTGATGGATGAGCAGTCCATGATATGCAACACACTTAGATCCTTACTTACTTAGACGGGTGGTCGGAGAGGCCCCCTCAGATCAATCGGCTGGTCACGTCAAGCCCTAGCACCAATATGATTGCCCTAACCCTATTGCCCTTATGGTTAGTCACAATCCTTTTTATCATATATGCGCTAGAAGGCGGTGACTGAGGGTCTACATGTCCTGGGAAAACGTTAAACTCTATCTGATGGCTAGGTCTAGTTCTGGAGGTTTGGGGAATGTAGAGCACCCCTTCATCACCATTGCTCCTAAGTCCACCCTGACCCGGAGTGGTGGTACCTGTTAGGGCCCCATATATGTATTAAATAGAAAAATATGTTTATAAAAAAAATTGAGTATCCATTAAGAATGAATTTATTTCAAAACTTTGTTGGCATTAAGTTTGAGTCTTTTGTTTAACGGCATATCAACCTCTGTGGGTCATTTAATGCTTGAAAATGTTATATATATTCATTTACCAAACCCTTCCGCACATTCAGGATGCGACGCAATGTCAATTTCTTAAGCGGAGTTTAACAGGTTTGAATTCAGAGTTTTCCTTCTCCTAGACTTGTTACCTAGCAATGGTTAAAGAGCCCAGTCTGCCTCTGCTATTTACCCATAGCTGGAGGAGAATTGTATTCATACCTTTCTCAAAGGTTTAGCGCTATGTTAAATGCAAATAGCTTCGTCCAGGATTGAACTCGGTTGACGAATCCATTTTCTATGACTCTAACCATTAGACCACGCGCCTCCAAAAAAGTTATATAGAATGTTTTTACAATATGGATTTCAGTCTTAAAAGTTTTATGAAGGTATTTGGATATTTTTTGTAAGATCTTGTTGAAAAGGTTGAAAAGTCAACCACTTTCCTGTTCTATTTCTAGTTATGTGTCACAATCTACCCGTAAATCAAAAGACTTCAGTATTAATATATATATACAAAGCGATGTGTGTATTAAAACAGTTTAAATCCCCTTCGCATTCTGTAAGTGAAGACAGCCTAATGGTTAAGGTGTCGGACTGACACCCAACCGATCGGATTTCAATTCCGGCTGTAGGTAGCTTACAAAATGTCTAGCCACACTGAAGAGATTTGATAAGTCGAAACACGTGTCTGTGGATGACCCTATACATACATATATTATATGTTGTGTGTGTGTTGTGTTAATATATATATATGGTGTGTGTGTGTGTGTGTGTGTGGCGAAAGGTAGACAAACAAGGGATGTTATGGAAACTCAATGTTTATTGTCGACGATGCAACGTTTCGGTCTGTTAGACCTTCTTCAGGACTTGAATATATTTCTTTGAGATGTCCACCATTGAAGAAAGAACTATATTCAAGTCCTGAAGAAGGTCTAATAAACCGAAACGTTGCATCGTCGACAATAAACATCCAGTTTTCATAACATCCGTGTTTGTCTACCTTTCTCCACATATTGTCGGATTAACCTCCTCATATTTCTCCATATATATATATATATATATATATATATATATATATATCCAATGTGTAATATTTGACACAATGTTACAATTTAGTGGCATCAAACAAAGAAACTCGCTATTCATTTGTAATTGATCTGCGAGACTATCTATTACATCATAAATGTACGATCAGTATCAATAAATAAAGAAAGAAGAAAGAAAGAAAGAAGAAGGAAATAAAATAAGAAAGAAAGAGCAGAAAGAAAGGAAAGGAGGAGGAAGGAAGGAGGAAGGAACGGGGAAGAAGGAAATGGTGGAAACGAAATAAATTCTTGAAGGTAAGAAAGATGAAGGCTCATTCTGAGCAAAAAAATTATATGAAACCGCTCTAGCAGAAAATCATTATCCTCATCGGGGATTTAAATTTGTGGATTTTTATCACGAAGACAAATTAATTATAACAGTCCTTTGTCCAATGATTTCATATTCGATGAAACGATTTTAATATGATTGCTCATTAGACTGACATAGATTGAAACATTTTGCGCGCGAAATTGTGAAAGGGTGTAAATATGCAAATTGGAAAGGAAGATAAAGTCGAGAGAAAAGAAGAAAAAAAAGGTTGAATAAAAACGAGGAATATAGAAAAACTAAAATGAAATGAAACGAAACAAATATAAAACACAAAACGGAAATTAGTAACAAATATTTTTTGAAAGAATTCGTAAATAAAATTTTAAAAAATCACATAAGGCAAAAACTGACACTAATACATAAAACATTTTTTGTTTTGTTTAAATTACTTTATGAATATTCGAGAAGGAGAGTTTGTCATTTTTCCCGCTGAAACGTGATTAGCTGAGATAGTTTTCTTTCCCCTTCGGGAGTTAAGATAACGAAACCGGCCATTTTACTTTTTATCATTCTGATATTTTTGTCATCTTCTTCTTCTTCTTCTTCTTCTTCTTCTTCTTCTTCTTCTTCTTCTTCTTCTCTCTCTTCTTCATCTTCTTCTTCTTTCGCCCTTCTTCTTCTTCTTCTTCTTCTTCTTCTCTTCTTCTCTTCTTCTTCTTCTTCTTCTTCTTCTTCTTCTTTTTTCTTCTTTCTTCTTCTTCTTCTTCTTCTTCTCGCCCTTCTTCTTCTTCTCGCCTTCTTCTTTTCTTCTTCTTCTCTTCTTCTTCTCGCCTTCTTCTTCTTCTTCTTCTTCTTCTTCTCTTCTTCTTCTTCTTCTTCTCGCCATTCTTCTTTCTTCTTCTTCTTCTTCTCTTCTTCTTCTTCTTCTTCTTCTTCTCGCCCTTCTTCTTCTTCTTCTTCTTCTTCTCGCCCTTCTTCTTTTTCTTCTTCTTCTTCTTCTTCTTCTTCTTCTTCTTCTTCTTCTTCTTCTTCTTCTCTTCTTCTTCTCGCCATCTTCTTCTTCTTCTTCTTCTTCTTCTTCTTCTTCTTCTTCTTCTTCTTCTTTCTTCTTCTTCTCGCCCTTCTTCTTCTCGCCCTTCTTCTTCTCGCCATTCTTCTTCTTCTTCTTCTTCTTCTTCTTCTTCTTCTTCTTCTTTTCTTCTTCTTCTTCTTCTCGCCCTTCTTCTTCTCGCCATTCTTCTTCTCATTCTTCTTCTTCTTCTTCTTCTTCTTCTTCTTCTTCTTCTTCTTCTTCTTCTTCTTCTTCTTCTTCTTCTTGCCATTCTTCTTCTCGCAATTTCTTCTTATTATTCTTATTCTTTTTCACCCCTTCTCTCTGTCTCTCTCTGTCTCTCTCTCTCTCTCTCTAATGAGTTTTGTGCCTCGGAACTTGTATCGTTCGCTTTTGTTTGTGTGTGAGAATACAAACAGGAACAAAAAAAAACCAACAAAAACCAGAAAATGTCGCCCTTTTTTTTATTATTTTGTCGAGATAGAATGCCGTCGCCATTCTTTGATTGGAGAAAAGAAACGCTTCGATGCTTCCCGGTTCATAAATGAAGATAAATGAACGGTGCCGAGGTGTGTTTTATTGCCAAAAGAAAACGTTCACTAAAAAATTATCACCTAAAACAAAAAGATATAAAAATTACACGACAACTCTTACACCATTTCAGAAACAACGTAATTATTATTATTATTATTATTATTATTATTATTATTATTATTATTATTATTATTATTATTTATTCATTTATTTATTTATTTTTTATTATTGACATTTCAGTCTCGGAAGACTATAATAATAGTTTTTGTACCCCTGAAGTTACAGCCTCCTGTGAAGTCCAATGTTTGAAAAACATTCTCGATCACAGATGTCGCATGTAAAGGCTGTCCCTGAAGATGTTGATGTGCTGGTGCTTTGTTGCTGCCGCTTTCTTCATAACCTCTTAGATTCATGGTGTTGTGCCAGGGTGTCTTCAGACATGAACAGTTTCTATTATTATTATTATTATTATTTTTTAGTATTATTAGTTATAGTTATACACTTCTTTTATGTTTTTCACATCAGTGTTAGCTGATGGTATTTCAGTGAAGTTGAGTGACAGCAAGTCTCCTCAAGTCTCTAGGACTCTTCGGGGTATTCTAGCCGATTGCAGCAGTGCAGTAGTCTGGATGGTCTCAATTCTTCCTCTGATTTCCAGATCCTCCAGTCTTTTATCCAAGTTTTTTTGGGACCGTTCCAAGTGAACCAACTACAATAGGTATCACTTTCACTCTCATATTCCACAGCTTTTTCAATTCTATGGCATGGTCCAGGTATTTGTCCATCTTTCGTCTATTATTATTCATTATTATTATTATTATTATTATTATTTTATTTGGAGTTTTTCACACCAACGATAGTTGATGGACTTTCGCTGGAGTGAAATCTTCCCAGGACTCTCCTGCGTATTCTAGTTGATTTCAGCAATCTGTTTTCTGGGTTCTTCAATTCTTTCCTCTGATTACCAGGTTCATCTAGTATTATTCCAAGTTTATCTCTCT
>CM042168.1:5857602-5905102 GCA_023376005.1 Doryteuthis pealeii
AGGAGAAGAGGAGATCATGTCGTATTAAATGGCGACGATTTTGGAATAATGTGATCACATCTGTATTTAATCAACCTCCATGGGGTATGTAATGAACAGATTGAGGTTAATGGAGATTGTTCTTCTGGTATTTGCTCTCATCCCATTCTCATCGTTAGACCGAGAGGGCGATGCATGTACCAAGGAGTGATCTATTTTATGTGGAAGGCCTGTGTTCATATCTCTCTCACATAAGGAAGCTTGGTAGGTAAGGGCACTAAAAATGGCGTCGATCCTGTCGGCATCGCCTCGAGGGGGCGCCTCAGGGTTGGAGCAATAAACCACAGCCGCCCTTAAATATTAGGGGGCAGCGTATCTGGCCTGGGGGGATAGCCCCTGAGATCGGACGCTATTAAATTTTACTTTAACCGGTCCAGTGCGAGCACACTAGACCCCAACTGAGGCCGTGGTGGATGGTAAGGGTATCAGAGCACAGCACCTGAAGATACTAACTTTGACCCCAAGTAAATAAGGATGGTCTCTAGTCGTAGTTTTAATGGTTAGCAAGCTAGTCTTGTTTGCAGATCCACTGAATAGTGATTTTCGATCCTCTCTGATACCTATACTTGAGACCGTTGTGTCACATCCTACCGGGTTGGTAACATGCAAGGTATTAAAAAAAGTATCAAGATTTTCGGTACTTTTTTACACACCTTGTATTGTGAAAAATTAATATGGGGAAGTGTAATCAATGAAATTCGATTTTATTTTAACGGCTCAATTTTGGATATCGATCACTATCACTGTGGCTATTGTGACATATACACAATAATGATAGTGGAAGCGCGTGGTTTAAGGGTTACAGACGTTGGAAATGGACTCGTCGACGTGAGTTCAAATCCTGGATGAGGCTATTGCGTTCACATAGTGTAATAACCTTCGGGAGAGGTAGCAATTATTCATCTCCATTCATCTTGGATCAGAGTAGGGTAGACTGGACGCTTTAACCTTGAGTTGGCAAGTCGTCTGGGAGAAAGAATAACTTAAACTTGTTAAGCTCCGATTAAAAAATTGACAATTGTGTCCCATCAAGCTCATTCCGTTGGTAAACATGTGTATACAGTAATTATATATATATATATATATTATAATTATATAATTATATTATAATTATAAGGTGTGTCATAAAAATATCAGGAATTGAGTTGTATTTACCAAGATAGAAATGAGCAATAAATGGACGTTAATTTTTATTACGCTAGATAGAAATGAACAATGAATGGACATTGATTTTTTTAGAATACAAGGTGTGTCAAAAAGTAAAAAATATATCAATAACTTCACACCACACACACACATCACACACACACAAATATATTATTATAAGGTACGTATATATATGATATATATAATTTCATATACCAACTTATTAGTAAATCCTCGCGTGAGAAAAAACAGCAAATTAGTTTGATTGTAAAATACTACCAAAATCACCGGGAAGAAAAAAATTTTTTGGGAAAAGAAAAGACCAAGATAATCGTACAACCAAAAATAATCTTATTGGTACACATATTTTGGCCAAAGGGACAAAACAACTTCATATGCATATATGTATACTATAGGATATATATATTCCATACAAAACTTGTCAGGAGACTAAAGCTAGGTAGTTAAAAGTGGCTCAATCTAAGTAGAGCAAATAAAGATCAATTGCTAATGAGCCAGACGAACCTAAAAGATTTCTTTATATATATACTATATAATATATATTGGGTAATATATTTGGGAGAATATGTGCTTAATTGAAGTACGAACCTAATTTTTGAAAGTTTAACTTAGTTAATGACCTTCAATTATTAGGCGGGATTACTATTTTAATGTAATCCCGCTAATTAATTAATTATTAACTATTAACTTTCAAAAATTCGTTTTCGATTCAATTAAGCCAACATTCTATCCAAATTATTGTCGCGCTGAAAATAGCCATATCATAAACATGTCTGTTTGTTTATCTTCTCATATATATATTATATAATATATATAATATAATATATAATATATTATATAATGTACCAGCGGAAGTGAAATATCTATTCTGCTGAATAAGAAAACATTCCCATGTTGAATCGTCTTCAATTGATTTCTTATATATTCCTATGTGTTTCAGAAATAAAAAAAAAGTTATGTATTACATTGTGATTTGAAAGAATCACTCTCATACCTGATAAAAATCTCATTCATCTTGATGCTTACCAGAGACGTAAGTATATAAATAAAAAATCACTTTCAGATAATTCTATCAGATATGAATTTTCACTCAGCAATAGACATACAATTGTCATGAGTACAATTTCGAATCCCTCTTATAGATTGACAGTTATTTTGAAAACCTTTTACAAAAAAACTTTCTAGAAAACATTTTTATCCAAAAGTTTTTTTTTCCTGAACGATGAACGTGAAATTGAACTAGGTTGAGAATAATAAAAAAATAAATGAAACACAAACAATTATTCTATATTCTTCTCATTACTTGTAACTCTTTACACACAGAAACCCCCGATATTATATTTATATATATATATTATATATATACTATATATATATAATATATGCGTTATGAAAAAAACAGAGAGCGTGTTATATACGTACAAAAATGTCTCAAGATGAATAATGTACTTTTTTTTTGAATTCGAGATGACTAACATCACTTTATTTTAATTTTATACACATTGTAATTGCTTTCTATCATTAATAAATACATATACGTATATATATATATATAAGTATATATCATATTATATGTGTGTGCTGTGTGGTGTGTGTGTGTGTGTGTATAATGTATGTTAAATTATATATATATATATATATATATATATTGGAGGATATGTGTTAATTAAAGTCATACCTAATTGGAAAATTAATATTGATTAATGAATTGGCGAGCATATATGTTCAAATGTAAGGGCGTAAACAACGACCTTTTCTGATTTTTGTTTAACGCCTTCATACACAAAAACAACACACATATATATATATATGTTTATATATATATTATATATAATTATTATATTTATGTTATTTATCAATGCCATTACTTCACCATTGTGATATGATGATATGATGTTCAAGGTGGATTTCAACCGTGGGTCTGTGCTTCAATATATGTATCACACACGCGCGCGCACACACAAACACACACACACCACACCCACACACATATATATTATTTATATATATATATATATATATATATATATATATATATTGAATACGTCTGTTTCAACTTTAATTGAGTTTAAATCTTTTTATGCGACTTCTCATAAAGAAACGTTCTATTCGATTGTGTGTCACAGCATTCCATATTTATAACGCCATATGCATACCATTTATTTAGAAAGCTAACAACCTAAGATCCAAACAAAAACTTTAATTCTTCTCTCGAATTTGCTGGTGAGTTTCGAAATAGCAATCTTTATCACAACTGGATATGAACTAAATTCATTGGCAACGAAACTCTGATCAACTTTAGTACTTAAGCCTTCCTCGTCGAAATGTTTCGAACGTCGGGACTTTTATGCCATCTTCGCGAAGATCACTTAGAATGAAATTTAAAGGATCAGGGAATCAGTTTATATGATTCTTTCCTTAAGTGAGTCAGGGGATTTGTTACTCAGGCATCGGTCGGAAAAATTACGGAAATGGAAAGACGTCGAAACCGCAACGGTAACAGCGGAGAATCCTTCAACAATTCTATGGCGTATTTCAGATTAAATTGGCTATCTACCATCATTCATGTTTCCTTTTTCTCTCTCCCCCGGCAGGGCGATTTCATATAGAAATGAAGCAGGGAACCAAATGGGGAGGTCGTCTATAGCGATGGCGTTTTCTGTCTGCGGCACTAACATTTAGCTTTGATCTTGGCTTAATGATTCACGTTGTTCGAATAAAACGATTTCGGCTCTATTACGTGGCCGATTGTCAATTCTTTCTTTTCTATTCTCATCTGAGGTGAGCGGCGATAAATTGGCCATGTTTTAAAATTCCACAATATACATTCTGTTTGTCTCGTTTTACATAGGGTAAGAATTTTACAAGCGGCTTCAATATACTCATGTCGATTTTTGGTTTGTTTTTTTCTTTATCTTTTGTTTTTTGTTTTTGTTTTTGTAACAGATCCATTATATTTCTCAATTAAAGTTTCTTCCTTCCACTTTTCTCCCCTCCTCCTCTTCACCGACTTTTTTGCCTCAGCGCATTGTAAAATCGAATCGATGTCATTAAATAGTTTGATTACGATCAGGAGTGAAGATAATCCGACAGCTTCGTGCATATGATTTTTAATCGAACTCTTTTGAGAAAGGAGGCTAAAAGATATTTAAGGAATTTCTCCATTTGTTCAAATTAATTGAAGGGGAAAATGACAATTATTAACACGAAGCTATCATTTATATATATATATTATTAATATATATATATGATATATATATATATATTATAATATGCGTGTATATCTGTTATTGAGAGAGAGATTGTGTGTGTGTGTCTGCGTGATATGTTGTGGTCACTATGTGTATATTTGGGCATCATACCTACATTAATATACTTTAGAAGAATATTGATGATAAATGTAATGAATATGTATATATTATATATGTATATATAAATGTTTATATATATATTATATGTATATATGTGTGTGTGTGTGTGTGAGGGAAAGAGAAAGACACACAGCACTGACACAGACAGAGAGACAGAGAGAGAGAGATAGAGATAAAGTGTGTGATAGAGACAGAGAGAGAGTGACAGGAGAGAGAGAAAGAGAGAGAGAGAAGAGCGAGAGAGAGAGAGAGAGAGATTGTGTGTGCGTGTGTGTGTGTGTGTGTTGTGTGGTGTGTGTGTGTGTGTGTGTGTGTGTGTTAGTCTAGCTTAGACATAGATCAACGACTCTTGGTAATTTCAATTTCTTGCTTCTGAGGTCAAATAATTGCACAAGCAAAAAACTGACAGTTAGCAAACGCCCGTTGAATCTACAATCTACGATATCTTAACACACACACACACACCACATACAACCACACAACACCATAACACACGGCGGCACGCGCACATACATGCACGCGCAAGCACACAGATACTTCCCACAAACACTTTTGATATATAGGCACTATCACTGATATTGAGCACTCTATACAAATATTGAAACTATATCAATATATATTATATAAGCCTAAACCTTAAGGGTGCATATCATTCAGAAGAACACATGATCAATCTTTATACGACTATGTACATCACCATATTCAGGACTGTATGACCAAATGTAGGTATGCATAGGGAAGACTGGGCTCTTTAACCATTTAAGTTTATGGATGTCAACCCTTGTTTGGGTTATTTTATGCCGAAGACGATTTCTTTTATTTAGTTATGATGGGTACTCGAATTTTTTAAAAATTAATTATTTAAACACATTTTTTAATCTCATTTTTTTTATCTAGCCTGTATATATGACCCTAACAGGTACTACCACCACGGTTTAGAGTGGACCTGTTAGTAATGGTGATGAAGGAGTACTCCGCATTCCCCAGAGCTCCAGAACTGGAACATCATCATCAGATAAAGTTTAACGTCATACCCCTGTCATTAAGACCCTCAGCAACCCACTTCTGATACATATGATAGAAAGTTCTGAGGTTTTGCATTAGTCAATATGATTGGGACAATCATATAGGTTTATGGCTTGACGTGACCAGCCGATGATTGGGAGAGGTCTTCTGATCGAACGTTAAGCCTAAATAATGGCCAAAGTGGTGTGTTGCATGTAATGGACTGCTGAGCTACCAGGGTTCATACTTAAGCATCACGGGTCGTCACCCATTGGCTAACAGGTAGTCCATTGGGGGATTTTACCGGTTGCAGAGGTGCGGCAGTGTTACTAATCCCCAGCTGACAGGGCTGGTCTGCTGTAGAAGAAAAATAAAGAAAGCTGATCTTGATTATTCGCCAGTTTAATAAAGCAAGACAATTACAAATTGAAAATTGTTTATCAAATAAAATCAGTTTTAGAATTACTAGGCGAATTAGTTATACAATGACTATCTAAAAAAAAACGCTATTTATTAGTAATATAATACACATTGCAAGTTGATAATATATATCAACGATTTAACATGATTTATATATTCATCAACCCCTTCTCACGAGTGGGATGCGACACAAGGTCAATTTCTATAAGCCGAGTTTAACTGGTTTGAATTCAGATTTTCCCTCTCCTAAACTGGTTAACTTAACAAAAATAAATAGCTAGTCTGCCCTACTATTTACTCATAGCTGGAGCAAGAATAATTGGATGAATACCTTTCCCAAAGGTATTAGCGCTTTGTCCAAATGCAAAACAGATTCGTCCATGATTTGAACTCGTCTTGCCGTGTCCATTTTCAACGACTATATCCGTTAAATAACGTTTCCCCAAACTTATTAAATATGATTTAACATGATGTAGGCTGTTAGCACAACTGCGGATATGACAAACATAATATCGATTTACTTGTACGTATCAAGAGGAATGCATAACAGAGAGCAATAATTAGTAAGTCTCCCGAGACATTAGCCGATGTGGGTAGTGAAAGGGTGTAAGCCAATTATTCGGGCTCTGAAACAGACAAAAAAGGTAAAATTAGCAGATAATTATCTGTGGGTAAATGGGTGAGTGCGCGTATGTATACTGGTGTAGTAATATGTTGAAAAGAAAGAGAAAATTATCAACGGCTTTCAAGATAACGAAATAGAATATCACCCAGTTTTTATTTATTTATTGTCAATTTTCAGGATAAGGACGTGGTGGGTGGGGGTGGGTGTAAGGAAAGGTTTCGCTTTCAAGATGGACCGTGACGATTAAAAGTGGAAGACGTCGCCCAATAAATCAACAAATATGATTACAGTTTACTTTTAGTTTGCACTGAAGATAAACAAGGAAATTAATATATATATATATATATATATATATATATATATAAATATATATGATATGATATATATAACAACTTTTCTAGAGCTATTTATGCAATTATTTTACAAGATATATTGAGCCATTTCGGATTAACTACTATGCTATACAATGAAAACATGGAAGTAAACCTTGATGAATATATATATATATATATATATATATAATATATATATATAATCAATGCCCATAATAAAAAAGATATTGAATGAATATCACAAGAATCTAGAGGAGAACACTAATATAAACTTAAATAGCCCAGAACTAGAGACAGCAACCTGAACACAGGGAAATGCAATTGTAGAGAGACTCAGCAATGCCCTTTAGAAGAAAACTGTCTAGCCAGCAACATAATATACGAAGCCCAAATATCAGCTCGTAACAACCCGGAAAACACCATGCATTACCTCGGGATTACTGCTGGACCATTCAAACAAAGGTACTACACCCATAGGCATTCCTTTAACAACACTGCACTATCTAACCAAACGGAAATTATCCAAGCACTATGGCAATCAAGAACTCAAACAACGACCCGGTGGTTTAAAGCTACTAACTTCAAAGATAAATGCCCGCTTTGTATAGCAGAAAAAATAGAGATAATATTGTTAAGGACTCTAGAAACTACTGAACAAACGAATGAACTGATAGCCAAGTGCAGCATAAGGCAAAATTCAAAATATAATGTTAGTTATATTTTCCAGATATAATGTCAGTATATCCCTTATAGGCTAGTGCAACCATAGTTACTTTTACTATTGCTACTAATATCAGAAAGGGTGTATACATATATATGTATATGAGTATGGATATATGTATGGGCGAATGTTGATATGTATGTGTATGGTGAATTATATATATTAATATATGTGGTGTGTGTTGGTGTGTGTGTGTATGTAGGTATGGATTATTTTGTCTTACCTTTTATTAATTGACAATTTCATATTCTGATATTTTCTGCTACTTGATTATTTCATTTGTTTCTCTATATATTTTTTATATTTTTGTTTTCTTATTATTAATTTTTAGTTGTATTTGTTATGTTTTTATTTATTATTCTTTTATTATATTATTCTATGATTTTATTCATTATTTTTAAAAGCTTAATATTTTGGAGCTTTATTTTTATTTATTTATTGAGTTACTTATTATTACATACTACTACTACATATTATATTATTATTATTACTACTACTTCCCTCGTGCAGGTGCATGTGTATGTATGTATGTGTATGTGTATAATTCGGGTATGTGTGTATATGTATGTATATGTATGTATGTATTTATGTATATGTATATTCGGTATACGTACATGTGTATGTATGTGTATGTATAATGTGTGTGTTGTATATATGTGTATATGGGTATATGTGTGTATATATTATATATGTGTGTGTGGATATGCATAAGTGTAGTTGGGGATACGGATATATATTGCAGGATTGTAGTAGCCCCCAAAAATTTTGAGTGTATAATGACTAAGAAATATTTTAAATTTTCAGGAATATATTTGTTTACATGTATATATGCCTATGTAGTGTGGATCTATGTATACATGTATATGTGTGTGTATGTGTATTATGCGTGTTTAAATTTAACATAATTCAATAAACTATGCAGGCCACCCTCCAAATAAAGAGGAAATAATACATAATTTGAACTAGCTAAATGATAATTTACAGAAAACAGGCTATCTCAGATCTTCATAGATGTATGTGTGTATATGTGTATTTGTATATATGTATGTATATGTGGTGTGTGTTAGGTGTATAGGTGTATTGTATATATGTGTGTATATGTATATATATGATGTATATATATATATGTTGTATGTGTATATTATGTGTGTATGTGTGTGTAGTATGTATGCTGTGTATTGTATATGTATGTATATGTATAAGTTTGTATAGGAATGTAGGGGTGTGTATATTTGAAGCGATATGGAAAAAAAAGAAAATAAATTTAAGTTAAACATAAACTACTAAATAAGTTAACAGGGGTGCCCTGAATTCTGAATAATTGAATTACAGTAACTCCTAACAAATTACTGACAAGCGGTCAATACCTTTGGTTTTTATTATTATTGTTTACTATATCTGTATTTTTATTCCTATTTTTATTACTCTACAGCTGAGCAGGACAGGGAAATTTTAAAAGGAAGGGGGAAAAATCTGTTTTTAAATGCCTTAAAAATAAAGAATTCATCATTCGCATCTGATGAGTTTGGGAGAATTAGACATTTTTGTCTAAGCTCCCTGAAATAGTCTATAATGCAAGATCTCTAAGTCTTTTGTTATTATTTAAATACAAATTGCTCTGTGACTCTAACAATAAGAGCACACATTGAGCTCTCAAACTGCGACAAGTTGTTTTAAAAAAAACCTATGTCGTAAGGAAGATTTCTTCTCTGGACTTTGGATTATATATATATAATATATATATATATAATAATATAACATATATATATATATCGTATATATATATAATTCATATATGATAGAGGTAAAAGGAAGGAGTGAACAAAAATGATGACTCAACAAGTCAAGTAGGAGTGAAATATTTCGTTCTTCCGACGCGAAGAACTTCCTCATCAGTCTGATTTTATTCAAAGCAAAATACGTACATTTGTGTTTATTAAAGAAGAGAGAGAAGAGGGAGTTTGTAGTGGTGGAATTAAGGGGGTAGGGATGTTAGGGAGATTTGATGAAATGAGAATAAACATCATATAAAGTGGGAGGAGGAGTTCAGAGGAAGCTAGGAAGATGAGAAGAGGAGGTTTCTAGGTGATTGATGGGAGAGGGGGTGTTTGGAGAGAGGTAAAACTCATTGTAGGAGAGTTGATTTATTGGCATGGGGATATAAGGAGTACTCCAACCCTCCTATTTTCATATATATATATATATATATATATAATATATATATATATATATATATATTATATATAATATATCAACTTAGATTATATGGCCCCAATTTTTGTCGAAATAAATTTATTATGGGATTACTGTATTGAGTTCTTCCTTTATTGATAATATTATATATATATAATAAGTAAAGAAATAACAAAAGACTTAGAGATTTAGCTTTATAGTCTATTTCAGGGAGCTTAGACATAGTGTCTAAGCTCCCTGAAATAGACTATAATGCTCAATCTCTAAGTCTTTTGTTATTTCTTTACTTATATATTTGCTCTGTGACTCTAACATTAAGAGCACACATTGAGCTCTCAAACTGCGACAGGTTTTTAAAATAAAAATCATGTGTAAGGAAGATTTCTTCTCTGGACTTTGGATTATATATATATATATATAATATATATATATATATATATATATTATATATATATATATAATATATGCGCTTAGAAAATAACTATGTATGTGTGTGTGTGTGTATGTTGTGTGTATGTGTTATGTGCGTGCGTTCGTGTGGGTGTGTGCGTTCAGTGTGTGTTCATGTGTGGTCTTTATGTATGTTTTGTATGTACATGTATGCGAGTCTATGTCTGTTTGCAGTTTAGGAAACCTTAAAAAATACTAACGATATCATCAAAATACACCATCTATATAATAATATTGCTATTCCTAAAAAAAAATGATCGTTATCATCTTGCAACACCCACTGGTTAAAATTAGACCGTCCAAATCAGTATCGTCACTTTAGCTAAATAATCAACTATTCCGATTTTAATATAAAGAAAGAAGAGGAAGAAAAAAGACATGTTACACAGAAAAATAAGAAAGAAAGAAAGAAAGTATGGGAAAGATGAGAGGGATAGAGATAGGCGTTAAATACTAACTACCAAATACAATTGCATCTTATTCCCATTCAAAGTAATCTTGTTTGGAACTGATCCCCATATCCTTGTATCCTTTTCACTATTCAAATCAGTTTGAATAATCTTCTTTTCGTCGTCTTCATTAACTGCTCCACTCTCTCTCTCTCTCTCTCTCTCTCTCTCTCTCTCTCTCTCTCTCTCTCTCTAACATCTGAAATCTCTTCCTTTCAACGGCGATTTTCAACTTTGAGAAAATCCACAAAGCCAAGAATTATTTTTTAAAAGCCGCCTTCCCCCCGCAAAACTGCGAAAGCCGATTAATAATCTTGCCGCTAAATTAACAATTGACAATCGTGTTGACAAAGTTGAGAATAAACAAGAATTTCTGCCAGTCCAAAACAATAAGACAAATATTCCAGCCACAAATCAAATTGCAGACAACTCAACCCGATTTAAAATCAAATTGGTAGATTTCGAAAAGAAATACTCGTTAAAAATTGTAATAACTAGCAAGAATATGTCCATTTTGTATGTATATAAGTTTGAATGTAATGAAATTAAATAAGAACGCATATAAAAGATTACACACGTTTTAATTATATTTTAATTGGTTTTTACATAAAATCATTCATAGGTCTGAATTTAGTACGTCAGAGAATAAAATCATAATACTAGAGATCAATAAAATCAAGTAAATTGTAATAACTAACAAAAATATGTCCCCTCTGTGAGTATGTATTTAAGTTTGAATGTAATGAAATATATTAAATTAGGAAGACTAACGAAATTAAATAAGAACGCATATAAAAAATGATTACATTTATTTTGATTATTTTCATTTGTATAACAAGCAAGAATATGCACCCTCAAAGCGTAAGTATTTGAGTTTTAATGTAATGAAATATATTAAATTAGAAAGACTAACGAAATTAAATAAGAACGCATATAAAAAGATTAAACTTATTTTGATTATTTTCATTTGTATAACAAGCAAGAATATGCACCCTCCATGTGTAAGTAATTAAGTTTTAATGTAATGAAATATATTAAATTAGAAAGACTAACGAAATTAAATAAGAACGCATTTAAAAGATTACACACGTTTTAATTATACCTTAATTGGTTTTTATATAAAATCATTCATAGGTCTGAATTTAGTACGTCAGAGAATAAAATCATAATACTAGAGATCAATAACATCAAGTAATTATTTATTAAACCCGGTTTTGTTAAAACCAATATGAAAATTATCCACGGTTAAAGTGTATCAAAAAAAGTATCGAGATTGAAGCTGTATTTACCAAGATAGAAATGAACAATGAATGTAACGTTAATGTTTTTTTTTCAGAATACAAGGTGTGTCAAAAAGATTTTAAAGCTGTATTTACAAAGATAGAAATGAAGAATCAATGTAAGAATAATTTTTCAGTAGACTTGCTACAAAATTCCAGTTTGAAATCGTCTCTAAAATATTTTTGGAAATATTTTATCACTTACTTAAATTTTGTCCAATATTACAAAAATCCGTAATTTAACAACTTTTCTTTTCTTGTGATGGTGTGGGTTGTTATCTAATGGTATCATATAACCCATTAATTGCTGTCACACGATACTATGGAATCACCTAAAAGGCACAAAGTATCCAACACTGAACCTTAACCCTAAATCTTCTCGATTAGGAAGGATAAGCAAACAATCTAAGTGTTCCAAACGAAACAAAAGGTAACGTGTACTTCTAGTTGGTTTTGAAATCTATAAAAACTTTCAATTTCTAAAATTATTTCGCTTACATATCCTCTTGGCCATATTCACACACACACAAACATACATACATACACACATACATACACACACATCTTTCCAATCTATTTCTTGCGCACACATACATATCCCTGTCTACACACACGCACACACGCACACACGCAAACACAAACACCTTCCCTATCTATTTCTTTCGCACACATACATATCTCTGTTCATATACACATACACACACACACAGTCATACATACATACACACAGACACACACACACATACATACACACACACACACACCTTCCCTACCTATTTCTTGTGCACACATACATATCCCTGTCCACACACACACACACCACACACACACACACAACACATCTTTCCTATCCATTTCTCGCGCACACATACAGACCCCCAATCCACACACACACACACACACCACACGTGCGAGATGTTATAGTTATATCATTTTATATCATGCCTCTAACTTGTTCTGCTTTCACGTAAACACTTTTCAGACGCCAAGATAAACAGTCCCGATAACTGTCAAATGTTTTGTTTGGTAGTCGAGGTCAAAGGTCGTTTGGAAGGTGATCGGAAGCGATTTGCCGCGGTTTTCTATTTCTCTTTCCAACTCTTCAAATTGCGTCAATGAAGACAGAATAAATAGAATTCAATGTTTATGTTGAACAAATCCTTCTACACTGACGACTTCCTCGACTAAAGCAAACCTAAAGGTTCAAATTACTAAACATTACTATATATATATATATATATATATATATATATATATATATATATATATATATATTATATATACCAAACTTATTGGTAAATCCTCGCAGTGAGAGAAAAAAAAACAGCAAATAGTTTGATTGTAAAAAATATACTACCAAACATCAAGCGTCGAGAAAAAAAAAATTGGAAAAAAGAAAAGACCAAGATAATCGTACCAACCAAAAACAATCTATTGGTACAATATTTTGTCCAAAAGAAAAACAATTTATATGCATATATATATATATATAAGATATATATATTCATACAAAACCGCCAGGAGACTAAAGCTAATAAGTAAAAAGTGCTCAATACCTAAGTAGAGCAAATAATAAAGATAAATCTAATGAGTCAGACGAACCTACTAAAAGTTTCGCTTAATGCACTTCAGTCAGATCTCAGCCCTGAAGAGCATTAAGCGAAACTTTTAGCAGGTTCGTCTGACTCATTAGATTTATCTTTATATATATATATATATATATATATATATATATATATATATATATATATATATATATATATATATATTGAAGTGTGGGTTCCACTTCTACTTCTTATATAGATAAATGACAATCAAATGGCCTAAAAAGTAAATAAAAGAAAATATTGGAAAAAATTAAATATAATAACTATCACTCTTTACTTATAATTATAGCCCCCATATTATTAATATATATATATATATTTCAGAGTGTATCTCGCTCTTTCATCAGGCGAAGAAAATGCATTCAAAAGTTAAGGTGTCTTAAAATCCTTATTGTCATTTTAGGGCTTCAGTTTTTCTGTTACTCACAGAATCACAGTCAGTAATCCCAATCTGTAGTGAGTCCAAGTTTTTGTAATACGTATAAGTCCAAATCTGTTGTGTCTCTCTTTTTATAATAAAAATCATTGTCCAATGCAGTTTTATAGTAAAAATCATTGTCCAATGCATTTTTATAATAAAAATCATTGTCCAATGCATTTTTATAGTAAAAATCATTGTCCAATGCATTTTTATAGTAAAAATCATTGTCCAATGCATTTTTATAATAAAAATCATTGTCCAATGCATTTTTATAGTAAATCATTTCCAATGCATTTTTATAGTAAAAATCATTGTCCAAAGCATTTTTATAATAAAAATCATTTCCAATGCATTTTTATAATAAAAATCATTGTCCAATGCATTTTATAGTAAAATCATTGTCCAATGCATTTCATTAGTGTCGCGTAATGCAACTATCTCATCCAGTAACCATTAAACTACAAGCATCTCCATGCGTCTCATAATGCTAAATAATGCAAAATGTTCCATGGCAATTCAAGTTGCAGTAAATGTGCCAATAATATCAACACTTGCTTAAGAGTATTTACGGGTTTCGAAGGAGCTCTTATTTCTCCGTAGTTGTAGGCAAATTGTCGGACAAAGAAGGAACAAACACGAAAGTAAATGCAGACAATTATATTGACAAAAAATTACATAAATTTTTTTGCAAATTTTATTGGTATTTGCTACCAGACTTATATGTGGGTTAAGCAGAGTTCTTGGAGTAGTGGTGATAACAGGGGTATTCTGTTCGTCGGTAGGAAATGTTGATAAGAAGCTTCTTCGGACGTTTCTCGTTGTTCCTCGTAAACGGTTCAGTGATAAGTAATGAGGGATGCTATTTTAGAAGCTTCTCGCCCGGGTAACAGTTCTTTTAAATGACGGTGAATGGGCCCTTTTCAAGTAGACTATTTGATCTTCAGCCTTCTATAGTGTGCTTATGTGCCTTCGAAAGTGTGCTGTGAAAAAATGCCTCCGTCCAGGTCAACGGTCCGTAGATAAGTAAGCCCTGTTTTGGGGCTAAGTGATGAATGAAGTGTAGGGACCGCTATTTACGCGCCTACCCTCAGTGGGTGCTCCGAGATAAGATAAGGGGAGTTTTTGGTATTGGCGCCAACATACGATGTTGGCAAATCGCCCCCTAGCGGTAGTGGGAGATAATTAGCTATTGAATTTCCAATATGCTTTATTTGCTATGACATTTTGATAGAAAGTTACGAAAGCAAAAAAACAAAATAAAAAAAACAACTGATATTATTGTCAACAATTACTTGGTTAATCACAAGTTACTCTCTAACTAATGTCATTATTATAAACAATATCCGCCCTGTCGACTGGGGCGTTAGAATGCACCGACTGCACCTCTGCAGAGGGGTAAGATTCCCCCAATGGGGCCACCTGTTGGCCGTGGGTGGCGACCCGAGATGCTTAAGGATGGAGCCCAGGTGGATGAGCAATTCATGACATGCAATACTCCACTTTGGCCCTATCTTGGGCTAGACGGGCGGTCGGAGAGGCCCCCCCCCCGATCAATCGGCTGGTCACGTCAAGCCCTAGCACCTATATGATTTTCCCAACCCTATTGCCCTTATGGCAAGCCCCAACCCCTTTTTATCATATGGGTGCTAGAAGGCGGTGACTGAGGGTCTACATGTCCTGGGAATGACGTTAAACTCTATCTGATGGTGAGGTTCCAGTTCTGGAGGTTTGGGGAATGTGGAGCACCCCTTCATCACCATTGCTCCCTGGTCCACTCTGACCTGGAGTGGTAGTACCTGTTAGGGTCCCATCTATGGGTTAAATAGAAAAATGTATTTATAAAAAAATTGTATTATCCATTAAGAATTGATTTATTTCAAAACTTTATCGGCATTAAATGACCCACTGAGGTTGATATGCCGTAAAACAAACCAAACCAAAGCAAACCTTAATATAAGCAATATCATCCTTGCTGGTAAAAAATGCAATTAGCAATTGAATTGATGACAATTGCAAAATGCTTTTTATCCTCATCTCTCATTGGCCAATTTTTACGGGAAGTGTTTGATTGTAAGGAAAAGTTAATAAATAGAAAGGATGATTTTACGTTCAGATGATAGATATGACGGTCTCTTGAAACAGGAAGAAAATCCATTCTAAGATGTTGTATGTTGACAGCCGGGTTGTCAAATGTATCGAAAAAAGTACTTATCTCATTTCCTTTTAGGTGCATCCTGGGAGTTCTGTTGTTCTATGAAAATTGTCTGGAGATGTTTCTAGCTAAAAAATAATTTGTGTCTCTTAAAAGAAATATTGTAGTTTTATATCTAAATTAAGTTTGTGTTTGTTTGAGTGTTATTTATAAAACCGATTTGTTCCGGCTAGATCACCGAAGTCAAGCAGCGATGAACCTGTTCAATACTTAATTGGGTGACCACTTAACCAACAGAAGGTTACTTCCCTAGATTTGGAGGGATCAAAGTATAGTATCTGTTCCAGTTACTATGCTCTGATTCTTACCTGATCCACCCGGCCTCGGCTGGGGGTCCAGTGTGCCTCGGCCACTGGATCGGTAAAGTACAATTATTAGCGTCGATCCCAGGGGGCTTTCCCCCCAGGCAATACCTGCCCCCCTTTGGGCAGGGCTGGGTTTATTGCCCAGCGCCTGAGGCTCCCCCTTGAGGGGGAATGTCGAAGGGATCGACGCAATTTTTGTTCTTTCCCACCCATGAACTTCGGCTTGTAGGTTGGCCCTCGTTAAAACGAGGCCTTGTGCCCGGCCCATACAAGTGGGGTATGAGGCGAACCCCCCTTAACCAACAGAAGGTACTGAAAGAAACTGGTTTCTAAAAAAGGATTTGATTCTGCGTTAAATTACCCTAAAGTGTTGGTATGCCGTAAAACAGACAAATAAACCAAACCAAAACCAATTTGTTTTTTTGTATATATGTTATTATACAAAAGCTGAGTGAATCAATGATTGTTATCTAAAGACTTTATTCTTGTTTAGCTTAATGACACAAAATTCATATCAAAACATTCCTTAGTTTTAGGATTGAGTTATGTTTGAAAAAATCCATTTTAATTGGTTCTAGTTACTCGTAATTTGCAATTAACTCAAAAACTAACCCGTCTCTTACTTTATATTCTGCCTGTCACTTTCCCCTCTCTATGTATATCTTGATTACCTCCTTGTTATATATGTTAATTTCTCAGTTAGTGTAGAGAGAGCGAGAGAGATGGGAGAGTTTGAAATGTATTTGTATGTTAAATCTTTTAGGCAGCGAACCCATAACTTAAATTCGGTCAGATTTTCCCTTTCTTTGTCCGCCCGTATTTATTTTTAAAAATCAATTCGCTTTGCAAACACTTTTCCATTAACCCATTTATCTAACAAGTGCTCAATGGGTGACCCAACGGATTCTGTTTTGTCTAGTATATATATATATATATATATATATATATATATATATATAGGGGTACTTGGTAATACGTAAACCATTTCGGTCCCCTTGTTAATAAAAAGACTGTGATACTATCAATGCATCTATTTAGAAAGTGTGGAAGGGTCTTTAAACATATCATAATTATTGTTATTGTGTCAGCTTTCTTAGTCTGTCACACAGGCTTCATGCTGCTTCCATTAGCCTGCTACTCTTAAGTGGTCACCCATCTTATAACTAAACAAAATCATCAGGGCTTAACTTCCATGATCCAACAGGAACTAGTGCTTATGCTGTGGCTTCACACATTTCCTAATTATCTCGGTTGTATAGAGGTTTGGTTTATTACGGCACATCAATGTCTAATGGGTTACTGAATGCCGAAATTCGATTAAATTGTAAATATTTTGTTATCATAGCTATTCATATAAAGTGCAATCATTTTAACGGGCTTTTTTATTTGTCTATCGTAAAAATCATTCATTTTTATTATTATAAACTCATTGCACATTTGGTTTTCCGGTTAACGGGGGTCCAGCGAGATTCGGCCGCTGGACTTATCGAGAGTTTAATAATAGCGTCGATCCCAGGGGACTATCCCCCCAGGCAACGTCGCAATTTTTGTTCTTTCCCACCCAGGAGCTTCGGCTTGTGGGTGGGCCCACGTTAAAACGAGGCCTTGTGCCCAGTCTATACAAGTGGGGTATGAGGCAAATATATATGGTAAAAATCATTTATTTGGACATAGATTTAAGACACCAGGTGTTCCTATTTGATACTTTACATCAGTCGGTAGAGCAACCGTCTAGGAACCACAATATTCTGGGTTCGATACCGGCCCTCACCAACTCAGCGCATTAGTTGCATAGCTTGGATCTGTGTGGTAAAGTGGGAAGCTGATAGTAGCCGTTTCGTTAAAGTACAAGTGTTGCAGCCATACAGATACTCCGTGTTGTCTTGTCACAAAAATAAGCTGAACGGACACTTATCTCCTATCACTCAAACCATCCAAGTAAGTTGACCAAGACTTAGTGGACACTGCTAGAGAAACAAAGACGATCTCATAAGTGATATCCATTTGAGGACACCTACACATAGTCATACCAGTGTGGGCTGACCATCAAAAACCTACATCAATCAGCACTTTTCGGATTCTAGATGCCGCGCAGAAGACTTACAATGACTGATAGAGACTGATTTTTTCCTATGAAAATACATTCTTAAAGATTGATACTATTTTTTTTTAAATAATGATTTGGAAATTATTTTTTACTATAGAAATGCATTGGAAATAAGTTTTTACTGTAAAATGCATTAGAAATAATTTTTACTATAAAATAATTAAAAATATTTTACTAAAAAATTAATTAAAATATTTTTACTATAAAAATTAATTGGAAATTATTTTACTATAAAAATTAATTGGAAATTATTTTTACTATAAAATTGATTGGAAATTATTTTTACAAAAAAATTAATTGAAATTATTTTTACTAAAAAATTGATTGAAAATTATTACTAAAAAATAATGAAAATTATTTTTACTATAAAAATTAATTGAAAATTATTTTACTATAAAAATTAATTGAAAATTATTTTACTATAAAAAATTAATATTTTTACTATAAAATTAATTGAAATTATTTTTTACTATAAAAATTAATTGAAATATTTTTTATGTATTTTTGTACTCTAAGATCAGTTAATCAATTCTAGGCGTGAACTAGGATCACAGTGTAGTATCTGTTTTTACATTTCTTGCCCATTTTCTCAACCCTCGGGCAAATACGATAATCGAAGAGAAAACATTCCTCTTGAAGACCCTCCATTGTTCAATTGGGAATAAATTGTGAAGTTTAAAGTTCAAAGAACGCCGACGGGATAAAGTTGTTGCTTTTTTTTTATTAGCAAAGTCAACATCTCATTAATGCACTGTTTTGAAAGTTATTTTTTGCAAAACAAGTAGGTATATATATATATATATATATATATATATATATATATATATATATATTATACTAGCAAATATATGCACCCTCCGGTGCAAGTATTTGAATTTTAATGTAATGAAATATGTTAAATTTGAAATACTTTTGAAACTAATAAAAATCCAAATAAAATGATTTTGAAACAGAAAAATCGAAGAATAGAACAACTTTGAAACTAAGTCTCCATCATTTTCATCACTCCTCTTTTATTGCTGAATTTTCCTAATTTAACTATTTAGTTAAATTAGGAAGTAAAGAATAAAATTACTGTATTTCTTTATATTAAAGGATTTCTTTTAAGATTTATCCCGAGTTTCTTGCTCATATTCATAAGAAAAAAACAAACAATTAGAAATCAATAATACCAAGCGCATATTTAATAAAATTAAACTTTAATATCAATATGCAAATTAGCTTTCCGGTTTCACCACTGTAACCGCTATTTTGTTGCATATATAAATACAATTGCATGTTTTTAGAATGTAGATAAATCAAAAGTATTAATAAGGTATAACAATTTATTTCAATAACTGAGGTTTAAAATAAAAAAAAATAAATTCATGGTGATGTGCGTCAATAACTAAGGGAATGTGACTTGAGTAGTGATTTAGTTTCGGCTCAGACAGACAAACACACAATCTCCATTATAATAAGATATATAATATTATATATATATATATATATTATTGCTAAGACTAAAAAGTATTTATCAAAAATTAAAGAAAAGTTTGAATAAAAAGCGTCCACTACTACTTTTAGTTTCAAGATTCAATTTAATCTTACAAATAACTGTAAAGAGTATCTCTCTTCTCTCTTCTTCTCTCTCTCTCTCTCTCTCTCTCTCTCTCTATATATATATATATATATATATATATATATATATATATTTATGATGAAAAGGGGTTGGAATGAATCTGACAGAATGGGTAAAATATGAGGAATGAAAGAACAAATCTCAGACAAAAGTGTAGTATTTGCTGGATTTGAACTCGGCTTCTTCAGCTTTTATTTTATAAAATTTTGACTCATCTATAATCTTTCAAATCCTATACACAGTCCTCAGATTGCAAATCAATCATTTTGAAATCATCGCATTGGAGCTTCCGGCGTGAATGCCAATCAATGCAGCATGTTATTTCCAAATTTCTGGAGATGTGAATTGCGTCATGGCGCTGCTTTCGTCACATACAGTGCACAGTCCACGATTGGTTGCTACATAGTAGAAAAAAACTCAAATAAAACAAGTGCATGCACAAAATTAATAATTCAAAATGGTTGCAATTTACCCATCGTGCCCTCTGGAGAAGCAAGGACGAACTCTTGTGATACTCACTGGTGGGAATCTAAGCATGAACACGCCAGAGTGGGTAGTCCAGCAAAGACCTGCATTGATGAGTTATGTGAAGATACTGGATGCTGTGCAGACGACCTCCCGACGACGATGGATGATAGGGACGGGTGGTGAGATATTGTCGTGGATAGCCGTGATTCTAGCGCGACAAAATTATGATGCTGATACTATAACATCAGAAAGAATGATTTTGGATACAAGTTTAATCATTAAAGACCTGTAGTTAGTTGCTGAGTTGGATGAGTTATAGATAGACAGATAGATAGATAGATTGATAGATAGATAAATAGATAGATTAATTGATTGATTGACTGATTATATAGATATATATATATATATATATATATAATATATATATATAGGAGAGAGAGAGAGAGAGAGAGAGAGAGAGAGATTGATAGATAGATAGATAGATAATATGAACAGACTAGATAGATAGATAGATAGATTGACTGATTGATTGATATATATATATAATTATATATTATATATATAATAATATATATATATATAGATAGAAGATAGATAGATAGATAGATAGATAGATAAGATAGATAAGATATATATAAATACATAGATAGATTGATAGATAGATAGATAGATAGATATGAACAGATAGATAATAGATAGATAGATAGATAATTGATAGATAGATTGATATATATATATATAGATAGATTGATAGATAGATAGATAGATATGACAGACTGATAGATAGATAGATAGAAGATAGATAGATAGATAGATTGATATAATATATATATATATATATATAATATATATATATATATATATATAGATATAGATATAATAGATAATATATAGATAGATAGATAGATTGATTGATAGATAGATAGATATAATAGATAGATTGATATATATAATATAAATATATAGATTGATTGATTGGTTGATTGATAGAAAAGAACGAAGTATTTAAAAAGATCAATTTATCTCTGATGGTGTAGTCGACGTTATAACATTTCGTTTTAGTAAAACTTCATCAGGACTTGAGATGAAAAAAGGAAAACAAAACACAACGTGGATTCAGTTTCAGCCCTTTCTTCCAAATCAACCGCCATTCTATTCATTTTTCGAAGTTATTCGCTTTTACCCAAACCACACTTCTTCCATTTGGAATACTTCATGTTTTTCTATTGTCTACAAAGTAGCGGATTTAATTCCATATATATATATATATATATAATATATATATATATATATATATATATATATATATTATAATTATATCTTTAACTAGAAATGCCATAACAAGGTCCAGTGTTCTTCTGAAAAAGAGATTTTATCTCGAAATATCAAAATAAATTACAGCTTAACAAACAACACCATTGTTACCTTATTATATTTTTTCTTTACACCTGCATTGTGATAGCCTTCAAAATCAACCTCAAACCAAATATATAATATTATATATAATATATATATATATAATAGATAGATAGATAGATAGATAGATAGATGAGATAGGTGAATTTAAATATTTGGGTAGACATATAAAGCAGGCAAAAATTTTAGTTTAAGAAAATCGATTACACAGTGAGAGAGGAGAGAGAAGAGAGAGAGAGAGAGAAAAAAGAGAGAGAGAGAGAGAGAGAGAGAAGTAAAGAAAAAAATTAATTCCCCTGTGCAGATCGATATATCGATAAAGAATAAAACCCAATACTTGGAAATATCTTTGGAGAGGACATCATTTGTCAAGTTGTTGTATTAAATATTGTATGGTTTCGAGAGGACGCGCAAGACTTTATTGAATTTATAGAAATATATAATACACACACACACACACACACATATATATATATATATATATATATATATATATGTGTGTGTGTGTGTGTGTGTGTGTGTGTGTGGTGTATATTACACTTATGTATATTTGATTTACGTTATGCTTATCATTTTCTTGCTAGATAAATTCTATCATCAGGTGATGAACTGCGAATTCCTTCGATTATATATCTTTGTGTCTATCGGTGTGTGTATAATATATGTGTGTCTGTGTGTGTGTGAGAGAGAGAGAGAGAGATAGAGAGAGAGAGAGAGGAGAAGGAGAGAAGTGTGTGTGTGAGGGTGTATGTGTGTGTATATGTGAATGTGTGGGTGTGGGTTGTGTAAATGTATGTCTGCATGTGAGTGTTCATCTGTCTGTTTCTCCTCTACACCCCTCCCCTTTTATCTCTCTCTTTTCTTTCTTTTTCTGACACACACACACACACACACACCACACACACACACTCACACACACACACACACACACACACATCCCAATCTTGTTTCTTTCTTTCTTTCTTTCCTACTACCCACCTCAAATGTTTTCTCTTTCTCAATCTCTGTCTATGAGGTACATAGAGCGCATAGTTTCTTTCTCACTTTCCGTCTTTATTCTTTGTCTGTCTGTCCGTCTGTCTCTCTCTGACTGACACAAATCATACTGTTTCTCCATTTCATCCTTCTTTCTCTCATAACTCTCTCTATTTCTTGCACTCTCTTTCTCTCTCTCTCTCTCCCGCTCTTTATCATTCACGCTCAAGAAAGCCACACTTTTCTTGCTCTTACCCCATCCCCTGTCTGTCTGTCTGTCTCTGTCTCTGTCCTGTCTCTCTCTCTCTCTCTCCCTCTCTCCCCTCTCTCTGAAACTTATAAAAAGCACTGTTTCTTTCACACTTTCAAGATTTCACATTCTCTGAAACACACCAGGTACACTCACTCATTCTCTCTCCCCCCCCCTCTCTCCTCTCTCTTCTCTCTCCTCTCTCTCTCTCTCTTTCTTTCTTTCTTTCTTTCTTTTCATCCTCTCCCCATCTCTCTCACTCTTTCTTTCTTCATCCCCCTCTCTCTTTCTTCTTCATCTCTCTCTCTCTCTCTTTTCTTTCTCCCTCCCCCTCTCTTCATTCTTTCTTTCATCCCCTCTCTCTCTCTTTCTTTTCTTCATCCCTCTTTCTCTTTCTCTATCTCTCTTTCTCCTCCCCCTCTCTATGTCCCTCTCTCTCTCTACCATCATATCATTACCTGTCCTTGTGTCTATGCATACAGCAAATCAAAACACTTTAAAGACTGATTTACATAAACTTGCTGGTTTTCCCGCTCGTTCATTCACCCATCGATGAGGACTGAAAGCCAAAGGCACTCAAAGACGCACACAATCTTCCCCAATCGAACGTCACGTCTCTTCAAAAATCGACTTTCTTTTTTTTTCATTTTCGAAGAAGAGAGTACAATTAAATTTTCCGCCATGTTGATAACTTCCGTTTTACGTGACTCTTTCCCGCGCTTCTCTCCAAAAGTAAGAATGGCGCCAGCAATGGCGGGCTCATTAAATTAACACAGATGACAAATTTTCTTTTCCGGAGGCAAGAAATCGTCAAAAAGACTTATAAGAATCTTGGTAGTCTCTCGGCTTTGTTTGGCGAAAACACGGGAATTCACGGTGGGTCGCAAAGAGAACGAAAAAATGTCGGAGAGGGAGAGGTTGGTGTGTAACAATGTTTTTGAAGCGCGCCAAAAATGCTGATGGTGATTTCGTATATTAAGAATAGTAATTTGGAAACGGTAAAGGCACCAGAAATGATACGAAAAAGGAGGCGTATTATTGGAATGGTTATGGCTTGAAGCTTATAGTGAAACATCACTTTACAATTATTAGTGTGAAATGTTGCGCTGTGACTATTTCTTATCGAGCAAAACATTGTAATTCTCTGTCGTGTGGTGGATGAATGAAATATACAATCAAAAATTGTGTTAACGATGAAAATCGCCAAAAACGAATTTACAATATTTGATAACATTGGTTTGGAAATATAAGAATGGATCGATATTTCTTAGAACTCAGTAGGCTATCTTGGTCACATGAGGAATAATTCTCCTTTAGAGAATCGCTCTAGGCAACGTGTATTACTCGGCAGTTCATCATCATATATATATATATATATATATATATATATATATATTCTTATTATAATGGAGATTGTGTGTTTTTCTGTCTGTAACCGAAAACTATATTTAATCGAGTCACAATTAACATAGTTATTTTACATCAAATTCTGCATGATTTATTTATATTTAAATTTAAACCTCAATTATTAATAAAATTGCTTCACCTTTTTATTAGTGTTATCCTATCTACATACTAATAACATGCTATTGTATTATATATACAAAAAATAGCGGTTTGCAGTGTGAACGGGAAGGCTAATTTGCATATTATATAAAATGTGATTTTATTAAATATGTGCTTTAGTATATTTGATTCTAATTGTTTGATTTTATTTTAATGAATATAAGCAAAAATCTCTCACAATGAATCTAAATGAAATCCATAACAAGAAAAATAAAGTGTAATTTTATTCTTTATTTTCTAATTCAAACTAAATAGTTAAATAAGTAAATTTCAGCAATGAAGACGGAGTGATGGAAGAGTAAGTTTCATTTCTATTTTTTCTATTATACCCCCATCTCTGTTTCAAAATCTTTTTATCTGCATTCTTATTAGACTTTTCTAATTTAATACGATATTTCATTACATTAAAACTTAAATACTTGCACCCGGAGGGTGCATATATTTGCTAGTATATATAATGAGAACTGAAAATAAGAAAAATGTTTGCATAGAAAAGACTAAATAGTTTCCAAATATTTTTTCGGTCCATTGAATCCTTCTTTTAACGTAGATTCCTTTGTGATGTTCATCGACAAGGAGTTACCTTACAAATGCTCTTGTTTTAACAATGACACTTATTTGGCAGTTATTACTCAATTCCCCCATATACATTATTATATATTATATATAATAGAAGGTGGTTACTGAGTGTCAGTTACCAGTATTTCATTGATACACATGAAGTTAAAGAAATTATCTTTAACAATAATCAGTTCTACCAATTTATCAAAACTCATGAAGTTGAACAAATTCTATTATATATATATATATATAAGTATAAGTAAAATTCGTCGTAGTGGCCTAAAGTCCAGTTCAACCAGACAGCGAAGGAGTCTATCCCCTTTTCACTAGACAAAAGAGATTTTTTGCGTCTGAGATGGAGCGCCACACCTACCATCAGCTCCTTGCTTTACCGCAAATATCCCTATTCTACTCATACGCTGAGTTTGACGAGATCCAGTATCGAACCCAGAACCTTGTGGTTTCTAGTCCGACGCTTTACCGACTGATCTATGGCCTGATAATATGGATTAAAGTAATCCCATCTTTAACAGTTTAAAGAATATTCATTTCTTATGTTGTATATGCTTAATGAAATATGTTATTATAAACATTTGACGGAAAGGCAGTCTTGTCATTGGTGAACCTTGTTGACTTCCTATCCCCGGTGAACCCAGTGAACTCGGTGATCGTTTTTGTTGGCCGACCGGTTTGTTTGCCCATTGAAAACTCTCGTGTTACTGGCGAGAAACGGTCACGCAAGAGCTGGGAATTTGAAAGAGTGTTGTAGAGTAGCTAACATCCCTTCACCACGCTACCAGATGGACTGGCTCATAGCCATAAAATAGCCTACGATTTAAGTAGATCAACTAGCTGAATAATATTCAGACTGACTTTGTTGCGTTAGTTATACCGAATTGACATTCCTCTTTTAATGTAAGTTTAACTTGTTAATTGTTTGTACTTATTTGTTGTGTTTTGTATCTATCCGTTTAGCATCGGATGCTGGTGCTTAACCAATGTGTTAAACACACAATCTTCGGTGATCTTTCCACCTCACGATACAAAAAAGAGTCAGTCAATCAATCAAATGTATCTTATTCCATTAAAACTTAATACTTGCGCCTAGGACGTATACTTTTGCTACAAATTTCAAATAAACCAATAAAAACACCAGACAAATAGAAAAAAAAAATACGAATGAAACCTCTCTGAATCGAATTCAGAAACTGAAATATTAACAGAATTCCCAAGATTTATTGAAATCAAATCGCAGAATTTGTTTTTTCTAAATATTTTGTTCCTTGAATCTCGCAGCAGAGTTAAAATGTTTGTAGATTTCTTTTGTGTGTGTGGTTGGATCTTTGCGGGTGGGGGTTTAAGCTCAGTTGTATCCAAGTTTCCTCTCAGCATCATGAGATTGTGTGAAAATGACTATCATAATTTGCCCCAGGTCAAATTTAGTTAGTTCTATAGAGAGCCAATATTCTAGCATCGAACAGACAGATGATCTGGATAGTGATCAGATACTTCTTCTAGATTATGCAGTAGGGTTTACATAATGGAAAGTCAACTCTAGATATGCCTGCATGGAAAATTGAGCCAAAATTATGCCATAAAACCAACCAACCGACCAACCAGCCAACAGATTTATTAGATTTCTTTTGGAAAGGACAATTGTTTATCAACATGACTCCTTCCTACGAACTGAATGTCCCCAATTTTGCGTCTCGGTTATCCTAAGGAAATGAACTGACAAGACAACAGCCCTCTCCTCGCCATATCCGACAATCTGTTTTCGACCATTTCTGAAACAAAAAATGATAGACACATAAACTAGTCACGTAGACATTGGAAGTGGATGGGTGGTGGGGGGGGGGGTGAAGAAGGAGAAAGAACTCCCTATCCTGACACATTATTATTAATTAAATTGGATCTGAAATTTCCAATGTATAATGTTGGGTGAGTTAGTTGGCTGGTTTTATGGTTGGTTCTTTGGATTTTACCCTGCACGTCAACCCTTGCTGGGTTATTTTATGCCGAAAACATACCAAAACTACACAGCTTAACGCAATTTATTGATGCAGTGTATGCAGTCAGCTGGTTTGAAATTAAAAGACAATAAATTTCATAATCAGCAACTACATATCTTTTATATGCTGCAAAGAATCAAAGTGCTACCACCTGAAATTCAAGAGATTGCGTTCAAAAATATCCAGCAGAATTCTTTTGATCTCCAACCAATAATCTCATGCACACAAGAATGGGAAAAGGTTAGAACACTAAGTCAGGGATTTCCGATAATTTCTGTTTGTTTCCATTGTGCAATTAACTAGGGGAATCTCCATGGAGTAGCGGCTAACGTCCTAGTCGGTGACATAATAAGAGAGTTCCAACCCAAACAGTATCATTACGGTCACTTTCGGACTAATAACCATTTACCAACACCTCGGTACGAGTAGGATGCGACACAAGGTCAATTTCTTAAACGGAGTCTAACAGGTTTGAATTCAGAGCTTTCCTTTTCATAGACTAGTTACCTGGCCAATGTTAAAGAGCCCAGTCTGCCCTACTATTTACCGATATCTAGTGAGAATAGTTGGATTCGTAACTTTTCTACGGGTAATAGATATATGTAATGCAAACAGCCTCGTGCAGGATTTGAACTCGGGTCGACAAGCCTATTTTCTACGACTCTAACCATTACACCATTACGCCCGTTTGGATCAAAGAACCATTAACAGTGGAGAAGTCTGAAAATCTTGGAATCTCAGACTTTTTGACTCCACAATCCTGGGAATATCTTTTATTTCTTTCCGATCCGATTTTTCTAAGAGATTACACAAGCAATCCCGACAATCTGTTACAATAACTTTTCTAAGGGTAATAGGTATATATAATGCAAATAACCTGTGGAGACGACCTGGTGTATTTGTTACATATTAATTGGATCCCTATTACTTTTTAAAGTAGTATAGAAATCCTTATGGCGATCAGTACAGCTGATGGCCTTGAGAGTGAGTGACAATGCTTGACCTCACTCTCACCTTGCTTTCTGGGGATAGAATCGTGAGAACGGAACCCCGATAGAAAGCTCCTTTTCCGGTTTAAGGTGGGCAACTCAGTAAGTCAGTTGCAGTAGTTAGTTGCAGTTAGTCAGTTGAGAGTTAGGACTGAAGCTAGCAAGATGTGACTCTTCGCGCGCATTTGTCTGGTTCTGGGGATCCTGAATAAACTAACATCCAGAGTAAATCGAAGTCTTGTTGTTATTACTAAAAGCTAACAATGACACAAGGCTTCTGATAAGAAATGGTCCCCAGCAGAACCAGACACGGAATCCCCAGATAAGAAAGACCAGACGAGACCTGTAGAAGATATACCAGACCATTAGAAGATAGAAGACAGAAGACTAGACGATCAGAAGACGAACAGAAGAATAAGAGAGGTATATAACATATTAAGAATGACTGAGAATAAATTGGTAATAAAAGGCAATTAATTATAAAATAACAAATGAATTTATTCAGAGAATAAATTTTGCAATAATGTGAAAAGTTCAAAAGGAATAGTGTAGGTGATATGTGTAATGTAAAATGTAAAAGTTCGTATGTTAAGTTTAGAAAAGTTCGTTTAGATGTAGACAGAAATGAGAATCAAGTTTTGTATATATGAGCTGCTGAAACGAATTCCTGATGTAAGTAGAACGAAGTAGTAAAAATATTGGTAGTAGTAGTAATTGTGTTGAGGTAGTGGAATCGTTCGTTCGAACACCTGTTTCTTGGTCGTTGTTCTATCTGGCAGCGAGACGAGATCTGTGTGTTTGTTTGTGATCGTCGGATGTTTCCGGTTTGAACGTGAGATGAAGTCTGTCTGTTTTTGTTGATTTCTCTTCCGTTTTTTATAATTAGCAGATATGATCGAAAAGTAATTAATTTTTGGCGCAAACGCGCGGACGTAGTTGAGAGCAATACTAACCTAGCCAATCGATTTTGATTTTTGTGTAAACATTTATTTTAATCACTTTTCCTTAAGTTTGGGAAAAGGATTGTGTTGTGTGTTTGTTTTAATTTCTTTTTCTTAAGTTTGGGAAAAGAAATGTGTACGCGTATTTATTTAAAAATATATAATTGTATTCTATAAGCCTCATCCAGGATTTGAACTCGCGTCGACAAGTCCATTTCCTACTACTCTAACCATTACACCATGTGCCTCTTGTAAAGGAAAATAACTCTTACGATTTACCAGAAATGTGACACACCAGTGAAAACGTAGCGATCCAAAAAAGAAAGAAAGAAATCACACTAGTGTGAATGATTCATTGTATATTGACTGGCGAGTTATTCAAAGTACTTAACAAACGCTCTAGTAACATTTCATTTTCTCCTTTCGCGGCCATCTTGCTCGTTGATCGTAACATCTTCACATGCTTGGCTTCCTCATTTCCGAAGATACCTCATACCGAAATCAATATCCTCAAGGGAACACAAGTTTTCTCGAAAAGGAAGCTAAACTGAATTTACAATTCGTAACGCCTCAATCTCAAACCATTTTCGAATGATTCTTCCCACAGAGAATTTACTGATTGACAGGTGCTTGTCCAAACTTTCCAGAAGAACAATAAACAATGAAATTCATTCGTTGGTAAATGAAAATATTTTTCTTTGTCTAACATGAGAGCGAAAAAGTTCAATTTCGGAATCGAAGTGAGAATATTAAATTGCTGACTGCACCTCTACAAAAGGGTAAGATCCTCCCCCGTAATGTTGGTCGTGGGAGGCGACCCGTGATGCTTAAATACGGAATCCTGATGGATGAGCAGTCCATGATATGCAACACACTTAGATCCTTACTTACTTAGACGGGTGGTCGGAGAGGCCCCCTCAGATCAATCGGCTGGTCACGTCAAGCCCTAGCACCAATATGATTGCCCTAACCCTATTGCCCTTATGGTTAGTCACAATCCTTTTTATCATATATGCGCTAGAAGGCGGTGACTGAGGGTCTACATGTCCTGGGAAAACGTTAAACTCTATCTGATGGCTAGGTCTAGTTCTGGAGGTTTGGGGAATGTAGAGCACCCCTTCATCACCATTGCTCCTAAGTCCACCCTGACCCGGAGTGGTGGTACCTGTTAGGGCCCCATATATGTATTAAATAGAAAAATATGTTTATAAAATAAATTGAGTATCCATTAAGAATGAATTTATTTCAAAACTTTGTTGGCATTAAGTTTGAGTCTTTTGTTTAACGGCATATCAACCTCTGTGGGTCATTTAATGCTTGAAAATGTTATATATATTCATTTACCAAACCCTTCCGCACATTCAGGATGCGACGCAATGTCAATTTCTTAAGCGGAGTTTAACAGGTTTGAATTCAGAGTTTTCCTTCTCCTAGACTTGTTACCTAGCAATGGTTAAAGAGCCCAGTCTGCTCTGCTATTTACCCATAGCTAGAGGGAGAATTGTATTCATACCTTTCTCAAAGGTATTAGCGCTATGTTAAATGCAAATAGCTTCGTCCAGGAATTGAACTCGGGTTGACGAATCCATTTTCTATGACTCTAACCATTAGACCACGCGCCTCCAAAAAAGATTATATAGAATGTTTTTACAAATGGATTTCAGTCTTAAAAGTTTTATGAAGGTATTTGGATATTTTTTGTAAGATCTTGTTGAAAAGGTTGAAAAGTCAACCACTTTCCTGTTCTATTTCTAGTTATGTGTCACAATCTACCCGTAAATCAAAAGACTTCAGTATTAATATATATATACAAAGCGATGTGTGTATTAAAAACAGTTAAAATCCCCTTCGCATTCTGTAAGTGAAGACAGCCTAATGGTTAAGGTGTCGGACTGACACCCAACCGATCGGATTTCAATTCCGGCTGTAGGTAGCTTACAAAATGTCTAGCCACACTGAAGAGATTTGATAAGTCGAAACACGTGTCTGTGGATGACCCTATACATACATATATATATATGTGTGTGTGTGTGTGTGTGTTATATATATATATGTGTGTGTGTGTGTGTGTGTGTGTGGCGAAAGGTAGACAAACAAGGGATGTTATGGAAACTCAATGTTTATTGTCGACGATGCAACGTTTCGGTCTGTTAGACCTTCTTCAGGACTTGAATATATTTCTTTGAGAATGTCCACCATTGAAGAAAGAACTATATTCAAGTCCTGAAGAAGGTCTAATAAACCGAAACGTTGCATCGTCGACAATAAACATCCAGTTTTCATAACATCCCGTGTTTGTCTACCTTTCTCCACATATTGTCGGATTAACCTCCTCATATTTCTCCCATATATATATATATATATATATATATATATATATATATATCCAATGTGTAATATTTGACACAATGTTACAATTTAGTGGCATCAAACAAAGATAGAACTCGCTATTCATTTGTAATTGATCTGCGAGACTATCTAACCATTACATCATAAATGTACGACTTCAGTATTCATATGCTAAAAAATGCTTTCAGGTGTGAGGGAGTGAAAAAAATAAAGAAAGAAAGAAAGAAAGAAAGAAAGAAGGAAATAAAATAAAGAAAGAAAGAAAGCAGAAAGGAAGAAAGAAAGAAAGGAAGGAAGGAAGGAAGGAAGGAAGGAACGGGGGAAGGAAGGAAATGGTGGAAACGAAATAAATTCTTGAAGGTAAGAAAGAATGAAGGCTCATTCTGAGCAAAAAAATTATATGAAACCGCTCTAGCAGAAAATCATTATCCTCATCGGGGATTTAAATTTGTGGATTTTTATCACGAAGACAAATTAATTATAACAGTCCTTTGTCCAATGATTTCATATTCGATGAAAACGATTTTAATATGATTGCTCATTAGACTGACATAGATTGAAACATTTTGGCGCGAAATTGTGAAAGGGTGTAAATATGCAAATTGGAAAGGAAGATAAAGTCGAGAGAAAAGAAGAAAAAAAAAGGTTGAAATAAAAACGAGGAATATAGAAAAACTAAAATGAAATGAAACGAAACAAATATAAAACACAAAACGGAAATTAGTAACAAATATTTTTTGAAAGAATTCGTAAATAAAATTTTTTAAAAATCACATAAGGCAAAAACTGACACTAATACATAAAACATTTTTTGTTTTGTTTAAATTACTTTATGAATATTCGAGAAGGAGAGTTTGTCATTTTTCCCGCTGAAACGTGATTAGCTGAGATAGTTTTCTTTCCCCTTCGGGAGTTAAGATAACGAAACCGGCCATTTTACTTTTTATCATTCTGATATTTTTGTCACCTTCTTCTTCTTCTTCTTCTTCTTCTTCTTCTTCTTCTTCTTCTTCTTCTCGCCATTCTTCTTCTCGCCATTCTTCTTCATCTTCTTCTTCTTCTCGCCCTTCTTCTTCTTTCTTCTTCTTCTTCTTCTTCTTCTTCTTCTTCTTCTTCTTCGCCCTTCTTCTTCTTCTTCTTCTTCTTCTTCTTCTTCTTCTTCTTCTTCTTCTTCTCGCCCTTCTTCTTCTTCTTTCTTCTTCTTCTTCTTCTTCTTCTTCTTCTCGCCATTCTTCTTCTTCTTCTTCTTCTTCTTCTTCTTCTTCTTCTTCTTCTTCTCTCTTCTTCTTCTTCTTCTTCTTCTTCTTCTCGCCCTTCTTCTTCTTCTTCTTCTTCTTCTTCGCCCTTCTTCTTTCTTCTTCTTCTTCTTCTTCTTCTTTTTCTTCTTCTTCTTCTTCTTCTTCTTCTTCTTCTCTTCTTCTTCTTCTTCTTCTTCTTCTTCTCGCCATTCTTCTTCTCTTCTTCTTCTTCTTCTTCTTCTTCTTCTTCTTCTTCTTCTTCTTCTTCTTCTTCTTCTTCTCGCCCTTCTTCTTCTTTCTTCTTCTCGCCATTCTTCTTCTTCTTCTTCTTCTTCTTCTTCTTCTTCTTCTTCTCTTCTTCTTCTTCTTCTTCTTCTTCTTCTTCTTTCTTCTTCTTCTTCTTCTTCTTCTTCTTCTTCTTCTTCTTCTTCTTCTTCTTCTTCTTCTTCTTCTTCTTCTTCTTGCCATTCTTCTTCTCGCAATTTCTTCTTATTATTCTTATTCTTTTTCACCCCTTCTCTATCTGTCTCTCTCTGTCTCTCTCTCTCTCTCTCTATGAGTTTTGTGCCTCGGAACTGTATCGTTCGCTTTTGTTTGTGTGTGAGAATACAAACAGGAACAAAAAAAAACCCAACAAAAACCAGAAAATGTCCGCCCTTTTTTTTATTATTTTGTCGAGATAGAATGCCGTCGCCATTCTTTGATTGGAGAAAAGAAACGCTTCGATGCTTCCCGGTTCATAAATGAAGATAAATGAACGGTGCCGAGGTGTGTTTATTGCCAAAAGAAAACGTTCACCTAAAAAATTATCACCTAAAACAAAAAAGATATAAAACATTACACGACAACTCTTACACCATTTCAGAAACAACGTAATTATTATTATTATTATTATTATTATTATTATTATTATTATTATTATTATTATTATTATTTATTCATTTATTTATTTATTTTTTTATTATTGACATTTCAGTCTCGGAAGACTATAATAATAGTTTTTGTACCCCTGAAGTTACAGCGCCTCCAGTGACTGTGAAGTCCAATGTTTGAAAAACATTCTCGATCACAGATGTCGCATGTAAAGGCTGTCCCTGAAGATGTTGATGTGCTGGTGCTTTGTTGCTGCCGCTTTCTTCATAACCTCTTAGATTCATGGTGTTGTGCCAGGGTGTCTTCAGACATGAACAGTTCTATTATTATTATTATTATTATTATTATTATTATTATTATTATTATTATACACTTCTTTTAAGTTTTTCACATCAGTGTTAGCTGATGGTATTTCACTGAAGTCTGAGTGACAGCAAGTCTCCTCAAGTCTCTAGGACTCTTCGGGGTATTCTAGCCGATTGCAGCAGTGCAGTAGTCTGGATGGTCTCAATTCTTCCTCTGATTTCCAGATCCTCCAGTCTTTTATCCAAGTTTTTTTGGGGGACCGTTCCAAGTGAACCAACTACAATAGGTATCACTTTCACTCTCATATTCCACAGCTTTTTCAATTCTATGGCATGGTCCAGGTATTTGTCCATCCTTTCGTCTATTATTATTATTATTATTATTATTATTATTATTATTATTATTATTTGGAGTTTTTCACACCAACGATAGTTGATGGACTTTCGCTGGAGTGAAAAATCTTCCCAGGACTCTCCTGCGTATTCTAGTTGATTTCAGCAATGCTGTTTTCTGGGTGGTTTCAATTCTTTCTCTGATTACCAGTTCATCTAGTATTTTATTCCAAGTTTTTTGGACTGTTCCCAATGCACCAACATTTATTTATTTATTTATTCATTTACTTACTTATTCTTTGCTATTTTCTCATAGAAGTTTTAATGGTGATTATTCACTGATGTCTGAATTATAACAACTCTCCTCAGAACACCAGGACTCCGCTAAGTATCGTAGCGGATTTTAACAATGCTGTAACCTGGATGGTCTTGATTCATCCTCTGATATCCAGTTCACTTAGTCTCTTTCCCATGTCCTTAGACATTATTATCATTATATTAATACTCGTGTTCCTTAAAAGTACGACCGTTATCATCTTGAAACACCCTCTGTTTAAAAATGAGACTGTCCAAACCGTTCAAGATGAAATTCAAAAATGTAAATCCTGATTATCTGCTGTTGCATATCGGTCAACTTCTTATTTCTCATGAGTGCTGTCACCTCGGCTAAATAATGGACTATTACGTTTTTATTATAAAGAAAGGGAAGAAAAAGGACATGCCACACAGAAGAATATAATGAGAATGGAAGAGAATAGGGGAAATATAGAAATCTGTTTCAATCGGACAAAATGAAAAGATGAAAAGAAGAAGAAAAAAAGAAAGTAAAAATGAGTGAGAGAGAGATAAATTAAGATTATTATAATTTTTACATATTAAAGTATTATGTAATAGCTCTTAAATAAACATATCAAACGTTGTAATAATTAAATTATCATACTGTGTTATATCCAAAAACAAGTGGAACTATGTAGCCTGGACAGGTTGATATGGAGGAGGTAAAATAAAAACCAATGCAGTTGGAAAACGATATTGTCACAGGAGTTGCTAAATAGTGCTGAATTTCAATATCACACCACATTAGGAACTCTAGCTCTGGATTTGAGGTCGGGGTTTATATCCCTAGCCTTTCCTTGGAATGAGGCAGCGAAAGATTTTAAAAACTTCCTTCTACTCAATTTTTTCTAAACAGTATCTAGTTTACAATTTCCAATTATAAATTTACACTGAACATTTAAAATTGTTAATTGTTACTATAAAACATAAATCCATTTAACAAAAATGAGAGTTACCAATTATATTTTTCATATAATCTTATTGTATAAAAATTTTCACAGATTTGTTGAGAGATATTTTTTGATTCATGTGAGTAACTTAAGAGAATTATCGCTCTAAATATTTGTGTTTTTTGTTTTGATTGTTAGTCTTATCTCAACAATAATGGCTTGTAATTATTTTATATCTTCTGCTTGAAGAACTACCTATAAAACTAACTAGTAATGTTAAATAATAATGTGAATAATTATTTTCATAATTTGTACATAATTTGTTATCCTTTTGAACCTGTCTAAATTGATTTTTTAAAGTGTACACGGAAATAAGTATCTGTGTTCCTTATTGAATAATAAGAACAACAGGATAAACGCAGAGAGAAACAGACAAGAACGATGAAAAAATATGTTCAAGCCGATATGACCCAATGAAAGATGACGACGAAAGAGAAGCATAACCTGATAGTAGAGACGTTACACATTTTATATGAAGAGTAGGAAACAGGGAATATTAAAAAAATTTCTTTACAAAATATTCAAAAATAATTTCTTCTTAATGAAGTGACTTTTGTAGGCAAATAGCTTTATAAAAGTCGGCAGAATTCCAACTCGGATTTAATATCGCACAACACGTACCTGCTCTGAGTAATTACTCACGACAGGTGAGTGAAGTCTCCCGACGGGTGTTTACATTTTTCAGCTTGGACCCATACATACTTTCGAGTTTTTTTTTCCTTTTTTTTTTTTTATTTGTTTGTTTATTTATTTATTCTTATGCGCAATCCTTTCTTTTGTTTTTGTTTTGTTTTCATTTAATGACTTAAAAGAAAAGGCCAAAAAATCAAGGGCAACGCAAAATACATATTCATACATTTTCCAAATTCAACGCATTTAAAACATCCGTCATCTTTTAACTATATAAATCCTTTTTTTCTCCTTGACTAATTTCATTGTCCCGAAGAAGGTTTCTTTATAAAACCGAAACGTTCGAACATCGACACTACGACTAATAACTTTCTATCCATTATAACATCCCGTGTTTGTTCTACATTTTCTCCACATATTCTTAAAAGAAATATTTCTAAAATAAAAGGGAGGTAACTGCAACTGGATCAAGCCCAACATTTGTTTCCCGCGGTTGAAAATGAAACGCTAAAAAAAAACATCCTCGAAAAATACCAAGACTTAAAAGTAGAGACGATATGTAAAGTGTGTGTGGGGGAGAGTGGGGGGCTTGATGAGGGGGAGGGGTAATGGCGTCGACGCCAGACGACGACGAATGCAGATATTTAAGATGGGGTTAATTAGTAAAGGTTTACTCAACTGTATAAAGTAATGACTTCGTCCTCGATTCAACTCATCATGTGACTGGAAATTGTGGCGGGAAAAAGTGGCGGGAAAGTTGGGGAGGGGGATGGAGGGGCAGAAAAATATGGCGCAGCAGTTGAGAGTGATTTAGATGAAGACGATAAGAAATCAAAAGAATTTTGCGAGATCTTTTTTTCTTCTGTTCCCAAATCGGAGCGCATATACGAAAAAAAGAAAAAAAACACATGGTTGTTAATAATATATTTATGATGTGAGGAGACGTTTTAAGAGAATCATGTCAGTTCATTTTGATAAAACTGGAAAAAAGGGCTGACATAAAAACAAAAACAACAACAACAACAATAATAATAATAATAATAATAATAATAATAATAATAATAATAATAAGAAGAAGAAGAAGAAGAAGAAGAAGAAGAAGAAGAAGAAGTCGTGCCAATTGTAATTGGTGCCCTTGGAACAGTCCCAAAAGGTCTGGAAAAGAGTCTGGGCGAACTGGAAATCAGAGGATGAATCATTGTTAAGATCAGCTAGAATACTCAGAAGAGCCTTAGAGACCTGATGAGCCTTGTTGTCACTCAGCCTCCAGTGAGATACAAACGAGTCATATTATTTCGGCCAGAACACCATACCCGGTTTTGTATTAACAAAAAATACAAAATAAGACTTGTCATATAGTGGATTTGCTGTTCAGCCGAACCAAAGAATATAAGTGAAAGAAAGCAAAAACATATACAAATACCTGGATCTTGCTGGAGAGCTGAAAGAAAAACAAACTCTGAAACATGAGAGCAATGGTGACATCAATTATAGATGGTGTTCTTGGAACGGCCTGCAAATTTTTGAAAAAAAGAATGAGGGAATTAATAATGAGAGGAAGAATCGAGACGACCCAGAAAAAGGCATGATTAAGAACCGCTAGAATACTCAGAAGAGTTCTGGAGACCTGAGGAGACTTGCTGTCACTCAGTCTCCAGTAAAAAACCACCAGGTAATGCCAGTGGGTAAAACTCACAAGAAGAGATATAATAATAATAATCTGAAAAGATTATATGATGTTCACGTTTCCCGTTTTCAGAGAAAATTAAATATTCTATGAGAAAGAAAATCTGCAAAATGGTTTAAAATTTTTTTTTCAAAAACTTAGTTTATTTTCGCGACACGTTTTTTAGGCTTCAGAATCTTCTGCGTGTGCGTGTGCGTGTGTGCATGCATATATATATATATATATATATATATATATATATATATATATATCACAGACAAGTTAAAGAGACAGTTCTTCCAGGGCGTTGTCGTATCAGTGCTGCTGTATGGCTGCACCACCTGGACCTTAACGAAGCGACTAGAGAATAAACTAGATGGGAGCTGCACAAGAATGCTACGGGGGATCATGAACAAGACGTGGAAACAGCACCCCACGAGAAAGCAGCTTTACGGCCACCTGCCACATATCACCCAAACCATCCGAGTAAGACGGACAAGACACGCGGGACACTGCTGGAGAAGCAAGGACGAACTCATAAGCGACGTCCTCCTGTGGAGGCCAGTACATGGGCACGCCAGTGTGGGCCGACCAGCAAAGATGTACATTGATCAGCTCTGTGCGGATGCAGGATGCTGCATAGAGGACCTCCCGAGAATGATGAACGATAGGGACGGATGGAGAGAGGCTGTCATGGATATCCGTGCTAACAGCGCGACATGATGATGATGATGATGATGATACATATATATATATATATATATATATATATATATATATATATATATATGCTAGTACAAATGGAAAATACCAGGAATATTTATATATCAGCTTAGATAAGTGTATCATAAGTGGGCTTTATCGAGGATACAGTCATCTCTACTCGGTTCTATGCCTAGATTCAACGTAGCTTTGCCAAATTTAATTGTAACAGAGAAGAACTACACAAGGATAATAGATACTTGAAGCTGTACGCTACAAATATCAACTGTACGGCCACTTACCTCCCATCTCACAAACCATACAAATAAGACGAGCAAGACTAGCTGGATAATGTTGGCGATGTAAGAGCCAACACATGAACTTTTTTTTTTATATTCAATGTATATACAAACTAAAACCGCACTTGATGCCCTTTTAAAGGAAATGTCTTTTCACGGGATTAATTTGAAGAGATCAGATATATTGGATAAGATTACGTTTTGAAAAAAAAAAGTGTTCAACCGGATTGACAAAGTTCTCGTACAAATTTCGTGTTTATATGCCAACCTACATACGAGAATGAGTCAAAATGTGCAAAACAAAAAGCACTAAAGAAACCCAATTTCATTCTTTAGAATGCACCGTCAATATCGCAGAATTGGGCAGAATTCTTAGGATCCACTGTTCTTCTAGGAATAATGTCCTCATTTTTAGTTTTTGTTACAGTCACAATACTGGGTGATTAAAAATATGTTAACATACTTATGGGAGCACCTTTATGATATAATTTCAAACCATCTCTACATGTTCACCATTCCTGTTAATACATTGTTGGAATCTTACAAAGGTAATTGAAAGAAATGTAAACATTTCTATGGGAGTATCTTTAATAGAAAAGAAAGAAACTGATATTTGTGAGGTCACATGAGGAAGATTTCAATATTGTGTTAACAGAGATGGTGAACAAGTGGACATTTTGAATCTCTATCAAGAATATGCACCGTTCAGGCGTAAGTATTCAGGTTTTAATACAATAAAATATATTAGATTATAAAGACTAACGAAATTAAATAAGAACGCATATAAAAAGATTACACTTATCTTAATTATATTTTAATTGATTTCTATATAAAAATCATTAATAGGATTAATTTTAATACGTTAAAGAATAAAACAATGATATTAAGGATCAATAGCACCAAGTAATTATTTATTAAACCCGGTTTTGTTAAAAGCAATATGCATATTAACCACACCATATATATTATGTAAACTATTATTTCTTATTGATATATAAGATACATTGCAGGATTTTAAGTGCACCAATAACATGGGCTATTTTAAGGCAAATCTAACACAGATTTTCATAGAGACATCGTTGATGATTTATTCTATGTATTAATAAATGATTAAAACAATTAATTAAATACGCATTATAAAATTACGCAATTTCTGAGCGTATTATGACATAAGTAGTGACGTAGTTTCAGTGCAAACAGACAGACACCGAATGTCCATTATCATAAAGAACCATCATAAATTTGGTTTCTTTGTTAAATGGCATATCAATATTCATATACAATTTAATACAAAAGCCCTCCTTGTAGAAGAATAGTAGTGTTAACATTTAACCTATAGCTGAGGGATGATAGGAATTCACATTCGTGCATTCGTTTTACAATAATTACTTAATTAATGACGACTCTATCCTCAAGCATTTATTACACTTAATGTATGACTCCTTTATGGTTTTGTTCGGTTTCTTTGTTTAATTGCATATCAACCTTCTGGGGTTATTTATTGCCAAGCCTATCCTTTTAGATAAACATTTAATTGATTTCCATTTATCTCATAGCCGAGGAAACGAAGTGGTTCATACCTTTCCCAAGGGTATTAGTCCCAAAGTGAACGTAATGGCGCGACTGATGTTCGAACTCGCAGACTACGATGTCGCAGACTAGCCCGTTAGCCACTACGCCTCGATTACTGCCTCTGTATACGAACAAAGTGGTACTATTTAACCCATAGCTGTGAGGATGAGGGATTTCATACCTTTTCCAAGAGTATTAGTCCGAGATTGAACGTAATAGCGTTACTGAAAGTCGAACTCGCGTACTACGATGTCACAGACTGGCATATTAACCTCTACGCCACGAAGACTTCCCCTATAAAGTGTTAACATTATTTAAAAATTTAACCCTTTTAGGAGTGTATCTTAATCAAAAAACTTCTGAAAGATTTCAGCCCAACTCTTCAATCAATTCACGGGACTCGATTCGGACACTACATTCAATCAATAGACCTAAATTGGTCAAATTGTGATGTCCATGCTTAAAAGATATCTTGTATCTGTTAATTCTTCTTAATCTAAATCATTCGACCTTCTAGTTTGTCTTTTCAACTGAACAAAAGTCTCCCATACCCACCCATACACCACCAGTTAACGAGAAACATTAATCAATGATCTTGTCCCCCAGGCAACGCGTGCCGCCATACAAGAGGGGGTAAACTTGAAACCCTTAATCTAATGGCATTTGTCTGCCTCTTCAACTGAACAAAAGTATATGTTTCCTTGTCGTTTCGTTTTCTAAGTTCAACATTACCACAATGCCAAAAGTCCATGGCACTCAGTGAGAATCAAACCTTTCGTTTAATGCATACAGGAAAATAATCCAGGAAATAGTTAATTAGTTAGCTTTCCGTCAATTTTTCTCTCTTTAGACCAACAACAATTATATATATATATATATATATATATATATAATAAGTCATCCACAGACACGTGTTTCGGTGTTTCACGCCTCTTCAGTGTGGCTACCACAACTATCTTTGGCTAGGGTCGAACTCAGACTGACCGTTTAGCAGCCTGATATCTTATCCCCTCGTCCACTAACAGCTGTAGCGAGGACTGGTGTTTTTAAACTATTAAGTACATAGGTATGTTTATGTATTTTACGGTCACCGAGAGATCAAATTTCCGGGGAAACGATCATTGCTTATATGCTTAGTAGTGAGAGTTAATTTAAATTACCAATTAGAGAGCTCATACCAAATTTATGGGAGCATATCAGTTTATTTATGTGCTTAATATAATGTTTCTTTTTAATTAAATCCATTAAACACTATACATTGAAACTTTCAGATTAAATATCGCCAAATAACACACAAGAGGAACAAAAGAAAAATAAACATTATAGATAGTTACCAACCTCCCAAACACAAACAGGATGTGACACAAGGTCATTTTCTTAACCGATTTTTAACTAGTTTAAAGGTCAAACTGTCCAGTCTATACTTGTATTTATTCCTAGCTGGAGGGAGACTGGTAGGATCCTTACCTTTTCCAAGTATTAATGCTATGTGAAATGCAAACAGCCTCGTTCAGAATTTGAAATCATCTTGTCGTGTCAAATCCCTACGATTGTCAACATTACACCACGCATCTCTTTAATGAACATTACACGATTTAATCTCACCATAAAACAGTGAGAATCAGAACTTTTTGTTTAATGCATTCAAAAATAATTCAGGAAATTGCTGTCCATCGTTTCCGAAGATGTCACCATGTGAATCTATTTTCTTCATTCGATGTCTGGTTGCCAATTGCCAATGAAGATGTTCAAATCCTTCAGGTTTCTCTTAATGTTCGTTCAGAGCCGTAATGTCGATAATGTAGTTTTTGGCACTCTTTGGATATTATGACACTCTCTCTTTCAGGACGATTTGGGTTGGGTCTGTTGGGCAGTGTCTGGATATTCCACGAGGCAAGTTTAACATTTTTTAAGTTTGGACATTTTGTTGTTGGAAAAAAAAAGCATAAAAATTTCAAATTTTGAATATCTGTCGGTTTACGGTCAAAGAACACTGAACACACTGGTTCACGTTCGATCACTGAAGTTAAGCAGCGTAGGGAGAGATTAGTACCTGGATGGGAGACCACCATGTAACTGCATGCACAGTAAATCAATTTTATCTTTAAAATTTTCTGTGGTTGATTTTCCTTTTCTCTTTTGCTGTTTTGCAAAAAAGCTTATGATTTTTAAATTGCGTCGGACTTTCGGCGTATGGTCAAAGCACGCTGAACACACCGGTTCTCGTTTGATCACTGAAGTTAAGCAGCGTAGCGACAGCTTAGTAATTGGATGGGGGACCACTACGGAACTCTAGGTACAGTAAATTAATTTTTTTTTTTAATATGCTCGGTTGTTTTTCCTTTTATCTTTTGCTGTTTAACAAAAAAAAGCTAATGAATTTCAAATTTAGTCGGTCTTTCGGCTTACGGACAAATCACGCTGAACACACCGGTTCACAAGTTAAGCAGCATAGCGACAGATTAGTACTTGGATGGGGACCACCTCGGAACTTCAGGAACAGTAAATCAATTTTTTTTTTTAATTTGCTGTTTTTTCTTCTATTTTCTTTTACTGTTTTGCAAAAAAAGCTTTAAGATTTTCAAATTTCGTTGGGCTCTCCGCTTACGGGCAAAGCATGCTGAACACTCTGGTTCTCGTTCGATCACGTAAGTTAAGCTGCGTAGTACTTGGATGGTGGGCCACTTTGGAACTCTAGGTAGAGTAAATCATTTTTTTTTTAAATTTATTTCGGGTTTTTTTCCTTTTTTCTTTTGCTGTTTTGCAAAAAAAGCTTTAAAAATTCAATTTTCTTCGGGATTTCGGCTAACGATCAATGCACTCTGAGAACACCAGTTCTTGTATCGATCACTGTTGATCAATTTCAAAATCCGTTTGGCTTCCCGCTTACGGTCAAAGCACGCTGAACAAACTGGTTCTTGTTCGATCACTGAAGTCAAGCAGGGTTGCGACTGATAAGGACTTGAATGGAGGACCAACTTGGAACACTAGGTACAGTAATTCAATTTTTTTTTTAAATTTGCTGTGTTGTTTTTCCCTTTGTTCTTTTGCTGTTTCGCAAAAAAAACTTATGATTTTCTAATTTTGTCTGAATTTCAGCTTACGGCCAAAGCACGCTGAACACACCAGTGATTATTCAATCACTGAAGTTAAGCAGCGTAGCGACAGATTAGTACTTGGATGGGGTCTACCTTGGAATTCCATGTACAGTAAATCAATTTAATTTGTTTTGAAAAAAAATCTTAGCAATTTCAAATATATTCGGGCTTTCGGCTCACGCTCAAAGCACGCTGAACAAACCGGTTCTCGTTCGATCACTGAAGTTATGCAGCGTAGCGACAGATAAGTAATTGGATGGGAGAACATCTTGTAACTCCAGGTACAGTAAATCAATTTTATTTTTTAGATTTGTTGGGTTTTCCTCTATTTTCTTTTGCTGTTTTCAGAAAAAGGCATAAGAATTTAAAATTTCGTTAGACTTTGCAAATATGGTCAAAACTCGCTAAACACAACGGTTCTCGTTCTATATCTGGAGTTAAGCAGCGAAGCGACGGATAAGTACTTGGATGGGGGACCACCTTTGAAATTCAGGAACAGTAATTCCCTATTATTTATTTTTTTTTAATTTACTGGGTTTTTCTTTTTTTTCTTTTGTTGTTTTGCAAAAAAAGCTTAAGAATTTCAAATTTCGTCGGGCTTTCGGTTTACGTTTAAATCATGCTGAACACACCGGTTCTAGTTCGATCACCGAAGTTAAGCAGCCTAGTGATAGATGTATTTTAATGGGACTCCAGGTACAGTAAATATATTTTATCTTTTAAATTTGCTGTGTTTTTTCTTTTGTCGTTTTGCAAATAATTTCAAATGACCTTTTCTGTTGGTTTACGGTCAAAGCAAGCTGATGACACCGGTTCTAGTTCGATCACCGATTTGTACTTGGATGGGAGACTGCTTCGAACTCTAGGTACAGTTGCCGAGTAGCGCTGAAGATCCGCATCCCACCACTTTAGGCACTCCAGCTCCGGATTTGATTTCCGGATTTACTCCCTTCACCTTTCCTTAATTTGGTTTAGTCGCTCGTCAGCAATATTATGTAAGATTTGATCTCCTGTATATGGATTGTGGTCCAAGGCTACGGTGCCCCATCTACCCCATTTGGGGATTTATGTGAATAGTAAGTTCCCCAATCCTACTACTAACAATATGCTCATCAGTTCTTAAACAGATCTTACTTGCTGCGTGTCCACACACTCACCTCACCAGCCAAGCTGAGGCGTACCTGATGGGGGTGTCAGTTTAGTTGCGGACGACCCGACCATGGAACAGGTAGTACTAGTTTACATAGTACTAGCAGCAGGTAAGAAAGAAGACCTGTCTTTTCCTGACTTGACTCTATATCCCATTCTTCCAATCCCTGGGCTGCGGCTTAGAATATGCCGACTCCGTCACATGCCTAGGGGAAAATCCCTCACATGGATATCCTGAGTATAACACTAAAACTGTAGGTAAGGCTTAAATTCTGGAGATCTAGGAAATGTGGAGTACCTCTTTATTTTCCGTACTCCTGAGTCATCTCTGTCCTGGGGTGGTACTACCTATTAGACTCCTGTTTATGAGACAAATAGATTTGTTTAAGAAATATTTTTATTAGATAGGAAACATCTGTGTAGAAACAAATAATCAAATAGGAATAATTAGTTAAAACAATATAATCATTAGAATTAGCTAGGAATACTTGAAACCATACTGTATGCAAATTAGTTGTATTTGGGTAATTCCATGTCAAATCATCCAGGCCAAGTCACCCACTCTCTTCAATTATTCTGAAATTTTGGATTATGGTAACGTTAGACAATTCCCAAAATTTGAGTTTCCAATTCCAAAAATTGACGGAGTTATGTCGATTTTTGGCTCTACAAATTTGAGGCGGTCGCGAAAAATGACGTCTTTTTGTAATCTATTTTTGTCTATAAAATGGGTTCTAGAGATTACCTACTCCTAAAAATTGGTTTAAAATCTAAACATGCTAACGGAAAAGTCTTAAAGTCAACCAATTTTAAGTTATTGATGATTTTTTATTTTTTTATAGCAAGAACAATATCCTATTTGTGGGACTGCATCTATGATAATTGAATTTTTCTATCATTATTTTTATTTATATTGAACATTATTTGTGCCCAAAATATAGTTTAATTTTTGCTCAGTAGGTTTTCATTTTTAGTCTTTTGTCAAAAGGATTAACTGGAACCGTTTTCCTCAGACATAGTAGAGTCTATTGTTGTGTTGAATTACTCATCGAAGTTTTGTTTTAAGAAAGTATTTTTGTTTATATCATTAGAAAGTAAAAATAATAATTTGTAATCTTTTGATGTGAACTTTCTTTTCATTCTGGTTGGGTTAAATTGCCCGTGACATTGGACGAAATAAGAAATAAACCAGGAAAAAATGATTTCATTATAAATTGTCACTTTATCTTATCAGTGACGATGATGATGATGATGATGATGATGATGATGATGAAATATTGAAATTGATTTACGTCGATTACTTTACATAAACTTAATTTACTCTTTTTAACAAATTACACACCTCAAGTTTTTGGTTGCTCTTTTTAAATCTTTCATTGAATACACATTTATTGGCCAACTATTTTACCCATAGATGTGTATTAGCGCTACGAGTACAAAATAAAAAACACCCTCCGGGCGATATAAAATAGATTTTTGAAGCATATTGCCTGAGGGGTGGGATTTAAAAATTCAATGTCAGCGAGTTTGTACCCTAAGTAAGTAAAATCATCAAATTCATTAAAGGATTAAAAAATAAAACAATTTGAAATGTAAACTTTAAATATCTATTAAAATAAAACAAACTATATATAGATATATAATGCCAGTCATGTATCTATTAAAACTTGTTTTAAAAAACAATGAGGACTGTCTAATGTTGCATGTTCAAATTTTGAGTGTATTTATTCTATGTTATGACGATTTTGGGTAATGTGACGTAAGCAGTAACGTAATATTTGTTACAGACAAAAACCGGAAGCGAATCTCCATTATTAATAGATATGAAATGCACACAGCCTCCTCATGGATTTGAACTTGCGTCGCCGTGTCCATCTACAGTTTGTTTTGTTTTACGGAATATCAACCTCAGTGGGTAATTTAATGCCAACAAAGTTTTGAAATGGATTTATTCTTAATGGATACAATTTTTATTCAAACCATAGAGGGACCCTAACAGGTGCTACCACTCCGGGTCAGAGTTGACCTGGGAGCAATGGTAATGAAGGGGTGCTCCACATTCCCCAGACTTCCATAACTGGAACCTTACCATCAGATAGTGTTTAACGTAATTCCCAGGACACAGAGACCCTCAACCACGGCCTTTTTGCACATATATGATAAAAACATGTTCGGGCTTCCAATAAGGGCAATAGGGTTGTGACAATCATATATGTGCTAGGGCTTGATAGGGCCAGCCGATTGGTTTAGCCTAAATAAGGGTCTAAGTGAAGTGCTGAATGAACCAGAGATGTTCGACCGTAAAAAAATCAGACAATACTATTTCTCTGAATTGGAGGCATAGAGTATTAGATATAGACGTTGGGTCAAGACAGTTCTGAGTAACAGTTATCTCTTGGCCGCAAGTTCAATCCTGGACAACGGTGACAGTAACATAGAATAATAATTAACACATGTTATGGTTCCCGAGTTCGAAAAGATGGTTCCCGAGTTCGAG
>CM042168.1:5910102-5925102 GCA_023376005.1 Doryteuthis pealeii
TAAAAGATTATATTAAATAAGAAAGACTAACGAAACTACATCAGAACACATTAAAAAATATGATACTTTTTCTAATTTTATTCTAATTGATTTCTATAAAGATTGTTCATAGGATTGCCTGTCATACGCTTGAGAATGATACCAGAAATCAATCGCACCAAGTAATTGGTTATTAAACCCAGTTTTGTTAAAACTAGTATGTAAATTATCCACGCCATGTACTATGTAAACTTTTATTTCTTAGCGATATTGCAGGGTTCTAGACGCATTAATGGCATGAGGTGTTTGGAAGCAATTCTAAATCTGTCAGACTCTAATATGGACATTGTTAACAAATATGATGCTAAGTAAGATTAAATAATTATCTAATAATCAATGAAAATATAACGTAAATAACTACGGGAATTGAGATGTCGGTGGCCACGTAGTTTCGGTTATAAACACATAATCTCCATTATAATAGGATATACAAATCGGAGAAACAAAAACTATAGTTATTCATTAGATGTTCCTGCTTCTTCCTATCTAATTATCTATCTTCATATTCATTTCTCCTTCTATTCTGAGTGTGTGTGTGTGTGTGTGTGTGCGTGTGCGTGCGTGTGCGTATGCGTGTGTGCGTGCGTGTGGTGCGTATGCGTGTGTGTGCGTATGCGTGCGTGTGTATGTGTGTGTGTGTGTGTGTTCATATGAGTGGTGTAATGAAGTACGTCATATCCCTGATTTTAAGCATCATAGGATTTCCGCTTTTTAGGATTCCTATTGTTCATCGCCTTCCGTCTTTCAGCATTTTCCATTATCAAAATTATCTCCCCCCTCCCCACCCTCATAATTTAAAACCAGAATTTCGTCTCTCCCCCCTTCTCCCACCTATTACCCCCCCTAGGGTTCTCATCGACGTCTAATTCGATAGTTGCATCGTGGTTATCTTCAAATCTCTCCACAACACAATGTTTATTTATCTTTTTTAACTTTTACAATTAATAAAATTGGAATATGTTAATATTTATCTCAAATATTATGCAACCTTTGTATATATGCTTCATTCAATTTACACACACACACACACACACACATATATATATATATATATATTTTATTATTATTAATATCATATTTATCGTGATAGTTATTACTATTATCATTATTATTACTGTTGTCCGTATGAATGAGAACAGGTTTCCAAAGAAGATTTTATACGAGCAACTACCAAATGCTAAGCGTTCTATTGGACATCCTCTCTTACGCTACAAGGACAAATTGAAGGACAATTTGAAACGCCTCGATATTGACCTACCTGAGTGCTTGGGAAGATCTAGCATCGGATCGGAAGGAATGGCGTAAGACCTGTTTCGCTAAACTAAAGAGCTTTGAAGAAAATAGACTGAAACATAGAGATCGGCTCCGCATAACTTTAAAAGAAAAAAAATTAACTTCTGCCTTGGATCATTTCGTTTGTCAGTGTGGCTTCATGGCTCGCAGCAGGGCTGGGCTGCTGTCACACTCGAGGAAACATAAAATGTCTTCTTGACAGTATGCACAACATGGGAGGAATCAAATCACTCACTGCTGACTCTCATCTATCGTTCTCGATAGGAGAGTCCACCATATATATATATATATATATATATATATATATGGTGAATTTAGTTCTCAGTGTGAATATATTATATTTGTATATATGTATTTTATATATACCTATGATATTTATTTTTTTGGATTTTCTGTGAAGTATGGGCTGTGAAATGAATTAAAAAAATTCAGTCGATGTTTAAGTGTTAAGTTTCATTTTATTTCATTCTATATTTCGGAAGTTTGACCTTCCTTTGTCAAGATAATCTAGACTGACTGTTTTTTGTGTAGTTTAGGAGCTTTTATAGCTGGGGATGCTGGTGTTCATTGATGTTTGGATGACCTCTTTTCTCATGATGCTGGCCTAGATGGAATGTTGGTGGTTGTCGCCACTCCCTCTCCAGGGTTTTCTTATTTATTTCACAGTCCATGCTTCACACATAATCCAAAAAAATAAATATTATAGGTATATATAAAATACATATATACAAATTTAATATATTTACACTGAGAACTAGACTCACCAGATATACCATCAATGAAGCATATGTGGACTTCATAACGATAACGTATATATATATATATATATATATATATATATATATATATATATATATATATATATGAGATTAAGGTAATTTGCTTTTGAAGCATTGTTGAGTAAAGTATATTATTATTTATATTTTTTGCTTGAAGGCAATTACAATGCGTATATCGTATAAAATTCGAATTACGATATACGCATTGTAATTGCCTTCAAGCAAAAAATATAAATAATAATATACTTTACTCAACAATGCTTCGAAAGCAAATTATCTTAATCTCATTTCCTCATGCCGGGGCATAGGCCTAAAATTTGCGATCTTCTCAACGTCCAGTAATAGTGACGTATTTACCAACGACAAGCTAATTTCGCATATATCGTTTGCTGCGTATCAGTGGCCCAGTTGTAAAGTCTCTGACTCTGCGTGCTGAGTTCCCCGATTTCGATTTCTGTCGGGGGGGGGGGGAATCGTTAGTATACATCGCTGATGAGACTTTAATGAAGTTGCAACAGCTGCTGTACGATGTTCTACGTAGATGGCGATATTTGCTTAATTCGCTTGTCATGATTATTTTCATTAATTATCGAATCTTATACGATATACATATTGTAATTGCCTTCAAGCAAAAGAAAGAAATAATATATATATATATATATATATATATATATATATGGTTGAGATTTAAAAAAAAATCACTTTCACCCTCTCTCACTCTCAATAAGTTAAAATGGCCAAAATCTAAATCAGTACCCCACTTCCTAACTATATAGGGCATGGTTGTTGAAAGTTAGTCAGCCAAAAGTTATAGTGACACAAAAGTCATGCCATAGCCAGCTCTTTGACGAAAGCTAAGTGTAAAAATTTATTTTCTTAAATGGTGTATTCTTGTTTGTTGTAAAATTAATGATATTTAATTATTTTGTACCTAACTTATTCCGTTTTTACAGGGATATATTTTTTTTTTAAATCACTTTCACCCCTCTCTCACTCTCAAATAAGTTAAAATGGCCAAAATCTAAATCAGTACCCCCACTTCCTAACTATATAGGCATTGGTTGTTGAAAGTTAGTCAGCCAAAAGTTATAGTGACACAAAGTCATGCCATAGCCAGCTCTTTGACGAAAGCTAAGTGTAAAAATTTATTTTCTTAAATGCCGGTGTATTTTTGTTTGTAAAATATTTGCATCTATTTCATAAGCTCTCAATTTTCTAATAGAAAATTGTACCTGTGGACTTTAACTAAGTTAAAACTTAGGAAAAACTTTTTTTTTTTTTTTTTTTTTTCACGGTGTGGTGGACCCGTAGATCTCGAGAGATCATCCACCTGCGCTCCCCAAATACTTTCAGTCATCTTGCCTCGGCTTGTCACTGATTCCAGTATTCGGGGAAGGAGAGCATGTTGAGAGTGTTGCACAAGCGCACAACATGTCACCATGTGCAGATATTTCTACATCCGTGAGTGACTGAGTAGCCCCTGGGTAGGACTGCCCACCCAGATATCTGGGAAGGAGCAAATATCAAGCTGGTCGGTAGCCTGCGGCTGGTGGCTGTTCACATTAATAGAATGAAAGCAAGAAAACATTACAACAAACCTGGGCTACAATCTCCCGGGGCCCTGGACAATGAACTGGAGCTGTGGCAAAGAACCCTTGATATGGGGCAGACATCTTGAGCCTGCGGAAGTTCGCTTCAGCGAGGAGGACCAATTGACAGAGGTGGGGTCCGGGTACACATTCTTTTGTATAAGCAGCCTCATGGTAGCTGTATGGAACTGAGGTAAGGCAGCTCGAGCACCCCATCCTAAAGTGGCCTCTGCGTATGCAGCACATGACACAGCATGGAAACGTCTCTTACATCTGGGACTGACCACATGTTTGACCTGTGTGGCAGGGCCTGCCTGTCGAGGGCTGGATTCTCGATCACATACGGTCGCATGCGATTGGAAACCTAGAAAGAGGTTCATGTGTGACAGGAAAGAAAGAAACTTGAATCGGACACTCGGCGTGCTCACATCCGACCTTTTTTTTTTTTTTTTTTTTTTTCCCCCGGTGTGGTGGACCCGTAGATCTCGTCAGATTATCCACCTGCGTTCCCCAAAGTCTCTCAGTCATCATGCCTCGGCTTGTCACTGATACTTGACTTTGGGGAAGGAGAGCATGCGGTGCGTGTCGCACAAGCGCACAACATGTAAAACAAAACACGTGCAGATATTTCTACAAGTCTCAGAGCTATGGAGGAACGGTGAGTTGTGTAGGCCTGACGGGTTAGCAACATGCCTCGGCGAGGTTGCGGGTGAATAACAGCCCCTTGGTTAACACTGTTCACCCAGCCATTTGAGGAGTGTCTAGAAAAGATAACCTAAACAAATGCCGGATAAGCTATCAAACTGGACAGAAACAATCGCTTCGACGGATGTCCACAGTAGCTGGGCTGAAAACAAAACACTACAACACAAAATAACGCTAACAATAGCCTCCTGGAATGTCTGGACACCTCCCGATCTTGAGAGTTTGGGAAACTACATACTAGTATTGTGACAGGGGAGCATTTCGATATGGGGCCGACATCGATGCCCTTGCAGAAATCAGTTTCAGCTATAAGGACCAATTGACAGAAGGGGGTGGGCTGGATACACATCCTCATGGAAAGACAGGCTGATGATAGCTGTAAGAAGTATGAGGTAAGTTGACTAGAGCCCTCCTTTCTGAAGCAACACATGACGGACACCATGCAAACATTTCCTACATTGAACTCTGACCTGTGTGGCAGGGCCTGTATGTCGAGGGTCTCACATGTGTGACAGGGTACATAATTAAAAAAAAAAAAAAAAAAAAAAGCTGGACCCGTGGGCCATCTGCGCACTCACAACTGCTCTCAACTGAACTACTTCTAGAAATGGCCTTATTCTGTCAAGAAGCGGCAATCACCATATGGTTGAGAATAGAGGAAAGTGTGGATATAACAACACAGACAGTGGAATTCAGTTGATATTTTGCCTCATTGTATGAAGCTTTTTAGTTACTTTATTGATATTAGTGCTTGTACATTCTGCTTTTATAGTGAAAAGGTGATGGGGTGAAAGCACAAGCACTTAAGTCAATAAAGTTTCGAAAAAGCTTCCTACAATGAGGCGAAATATGAACTGAATTCAACTGTCTGTGTTGTTATATCCACACTTTCCTCTATTCTCAACCATATTTTGTGGGATTTATTCAAACTCTTCACTTCTCATATACATAGGGCTATTCAAGAAATAAGGTGACTTTTGTGAAAGGAGGTTGCAGTAGGAAGCACTGTTTACACTGACACATATTTATGGAAATCAATAGTGATAGATCCTTTTTTTTCTTCTTCATGATCTTTTTTACCAACCAATGAGTTAAGCATAAATTAAAAGTCAAATAGTAAGTTAAATAAGTCGGGAATGGATATGGAATATGGAATAGGTTAGACAAAACGGGGGGGGATGAAAACCCCATCAAGTCACACCTAACCAAAGCCCCTCACCTAATGAAAATAGAGAGTGCTTCCGTCTTATTTGTCTGCACAAGGAAGGACAATATATATATAATATATATATATATATATATATATATATATATATATATATATATATATAAATGTTGTTCTGGTTTCAACGGGAGAAAATTCAATATTTTATAAAAAAAAGAAGGTCCGCAAAATGTATTTTGTTCACAGAAAAATTTTTTTTTTAATTCTTTTTGTTTTACATATGCAACACGTGTTTCAGATCTTTTGGTATCTTCTTCAGGCTTTGATTGATAATATGAAAATGAATTTTTACATGCATGTGTATATATATATAATATATATATATATATATAATATATTATTTTTTATTTGAAGGCACTTACAACGCATGTATCGCATAAATTCGATACTTTTTCTTATAGAAATAAATTGACAAGTGTAATCCGGCAAAGGATCGCTCGGTGTGTAGAATGCCGTACAGACTGTTTCGACTTTATTAAGTCTCATCAGCGACATATACTAACGATTTCCCTCCGACAGAAATCGAAACCGGGACCTCAGCGAGCATAGTGAGCCACTATATCGCTCGACCACAGTACACAGCTAACAATCCTTAGCGAAATTAAGCTTGTCAATTGACAAGCTTAATTTCGCTAAGGATTGTTAGCTGTGTACTGTGGTCGAGGCGATATAGTGGCTCACTATGCTCGCTGAGGTCCCGGTTTCGATTTCTGTCGGAGGGAAATCGTTAGTATATGTCGCTGATGAGACTTAATAAAGTCGAAACAGTCTGTACGGCATTCTACACACCGAGCGATCCTTTGCCGGGATTACACTTGTCAATTTATTTTCTATAAGAAAAAGTATCGAATTTTATGCGATACATGCGTTGTAAGTGCCTTCAAATAAAAAATTTAATATATACTTTCTACAACAACGTTTCTAAAAATAAACAAACATCCAAATATCTTATATATATATATATATATATATATATATATCGCAAACTGTAGCATAGTGTGACAGCCTATATAATTATGAGGTAAAGAATTTCTTTTTTAGAATTTTCAGTTGATCTTCGATTTCTGAAGCTCTGAAAAATCAGATTTCAGATGCATCCCTGGATAATGTACAAACCAAGAAAAAAACATATCCACGCTCTCTTGGGCTCACTCTGGAGCAAGACCATACATTATTGTGTATCATGTGACTTTCTGAAACCTAAATTTTAGTTTTATATTAGAGGGCCACACCATACACGACATACAAACTTTGTGTGTGTAAATTGTTGGCCTTGGCCAGACGTAGGCCAACTGGTATGCATAAAATTCCCAGCTGCAAAAAGTCTCAAAAAGTCACTTGATATGCGAGCATATAATGTATCTGTAGAATAGGGACACACACACACACACACACACACACACACACACACATATATATATATATATATATATATATATATATATTAAGAAATGGATATAAAATAACCTACTCGAGTTTCATCATCTGAAGCGTCAGGGTTACATCCGCTGAATTATTCGAGTTTTCGATTGATATCAGTTGATACCACGTATTTTGTTCTACATAGTATTGAGCACTTTGTATTTGTTTTTTCTCGGTCTTAACCCCTGGATACTGTGCACTCCCAACGATCGTACCCGTTCCCACCGGTAAGCCACTACTCATACATAAATATATATATATATATATATATATATATATATATATATATATATTATATATATATATGGTTTGTTGGTTGTTTTAAAGGCTATCACAATGGAAGTGTAAAGAAAAAAGAAGGTAACTGTGGTGTTGTTTGTTAACCTGTGATTTATTCTCAATTCTTAATATTTCGGGATAAAAAATCCCTTCCACAAAAGATTACTAGAAATGAAGTTGTTGCTATTGGCTGTTCATTTGTTCTTTTTTCTTTACGCTTTCATTGTGACAGCCTTCAAAACCAACCAACAAACCAATATAAACACAATGCTTCAAGCAAATTACAAAACCCTTATATATATATTATATATATATATATATATATTATATATATTATAATGCGTACAAGAGATAACCTATTCGAGTTTCACCATAATGATCTTCAGGGTTAAATCCACTGAATTAATCGAGACACCGATTAATAGCAGTCGATCACACGTGTGTGTTCATTGTATTAGAGAGTTCGTTACTAAGGCTGAAACTCGAGTAGGTTATCTATTGTGCCCATTTTATAATAAATTTGCTCAACTTCGTATTGAGCACTTTCTATTTGGTATATCACTGACTTACCCCCTGAATTTTGCGCCTCTCAACCATCGTGCCCATATTCACTGGTAAGTCACTTTTTATCTTTATAAACACACACACACACACACACACACACACATATATATATATATATATATATATATATATATATATATATATATATATATATATATATTGTAACTGGGGGGGGCACTTTGGGGCAATAATTCAGGTAATCTGAACATTAGCTACATAAATTAGAATAACCTCCCCTTGTTTCTTTAATTTTGTGGAAGGCTTATGTTTTGTTTGGCCATTTTTATTTCACCGTAAATCTACACTGAAAATACGAATTTGTTCGAATCAATAAGACTGCAAGTTTTAACATAAAAGCTTGCAAATAATCAATTGAAAGTGAAAGTGTAAGTAGAAAGAATATTCTCAATAAAAAAATTTAAAAAATGTTTCAGAAATTAGGAGTTTTTCCTTTTCAAAGCAAATAAATTTTGGGTACTAATGCAGAATAGTGCGCAAGAGATAATATCATTAGTTTACATTTAAAAACATGGGGTTGGTTTAGCTCAGTCAGTAGAGCACCCAAATAGGAATCGCAAGGTTCCTGATTCGATAGCGATACTCAGCGCATGAGTAGCACAGATTTGATAATCTGATCTCTGCAGTAAAGTGGGAGCTGATGGTAGTTGTGGCAATTCACCTAAGCAAAAAACAATATCCCTGGTCTAGTGATAACGAAAAGAGGATCGATACCCTCGATGACCGACAATAGCCGACATTGACTTACTTTTTACGTCTAAAAAGCTTTGAATTTCATTAATTACATGGAAATTCCTGAAACCTTTGAGGCGCTAGGGTTAGGGTAAGGTTAGGTTAGGGTTAGGGTTAGTTTTAGGTTAGGGTCAGGGTTAGTGTTAGGGTTAGGGTTAGGGTTCGGCGACTTCGGTTGTTTCCGTGATCTAATACGATTTATACTTAAAATGCAATTCCAATGCTATTATCTCTTGCGCATTATTCTACTTTTGTACAGAAATTTGAAAATCGGATGTCACGTGAATTCAACGGAAATAAGGAAAAGTCGTCTTTTGTAAAATGTTGGAAAGAAGAAGAAGAAGAAGAAGAAGAAGAAGAAGAAGAAGAAGAAGAAGATTCTCATTTCTTTGATTGAATGGCAAAAAAAAATCATCAGCGATAATAAAGGGAGGGAATCCTGTAAAACAAGCAGAACTGATTTTGCCAACGGCTTTGGGCATGAAGAAAGAATCTCAAATCGACTTTGAACAAACAAAAGAATATAATCACCCGATGATGGTCGGTGACAGGTATTGTCCATTACAGTTTTCTCCCCGGGGAGGAATTTTACATTCTCATGTTGACTGCAAAGAATTGGAAAGGTGTTCAGTAAATTAAGGGAAATTAGACCATCATTAATAAATCAAAGAAAGGGGCGACAACTCTTGTTCAGTGTTAATTATTAGTCACTCAGGAAAATTGGGCGGAAAAAACTATCCAAAGACTTTCAAAGATTTGCTAATTCCCTCAGAGTTCCCAGACTTTCCCCGCTAAGATGGTGAATATATATATATATATATATATATATATATATATATATATATATATATATATATATATTCACTATCTTTCACATTTGCCACTCAAGAAAATGGAAAAAACAATACAAAGGCTTTTAAGTATTGATAATTCCCACATAGTTTCCAGACTTATTGTCAAGATGCTAAATATACGTATATATATTCATATATATATATATAAGGTAAGTAATCCGTCACAGATGTTAAAGTTTTGCTGACAGAAATCTGTTTCGACCATATGAAAAGGTCTTTATCAAAGCAACATTGTAAACGGAAAAACGAAATAAATATATCATTAATCACGAGGCACAGAACGCTCTCGATCAGTACCGGAATTTTCACAAAAATATTTTAAATGCGTATTTTATGTTAAAAATAAAATAAATTTTATCTTTAAAAATTATAAGCATTTTTATCATTAAAAAAGCTCAAAAGAGTTTGCAGTAAAAGTGTATATAAATATCAAAAAGTTCAGGAAAATGTTCCGGCTACAAAAGAAAGTTTAAAAAATATAATAGGTCCAATAGTACAATAGATGAAGATGGAAAATTTCAGGAATCTGTAATGATGTAAAATTCGTAGTGTCGGGATCTTTATATCAAAAATAAAATTAATTTTATTTTTAACATAAAATACGCATTTAAATTTTTTTTTTTTTAAATTCCGTACTGATCGAGAGCATTCAGTGCCTCGTATATATATATATATATATAGTATTTGATAATTTGCTTGAAGCATGTTAAGTTAAGTATATTATTATTGATATTTTGAAGGCAATTACAATGCATATAAAATAAGATAAATATTGTCCAGTGTCTAATCAATTTTGAAGCAATAATATATATCGAAATTGATTAGACACTGGACAATATTTTATTTTATTTTATACGCATTGTAACTGCCTTCAAAATATCAATAATAATAATAGTAATAATAATAATAATAATAATAATGATAATTATATATAATATATATATTATATATATATATATATATATATATATATAATAAAAAATTGAAAAAATACAGGTTTAAATGAGTTAAGTGGTGAGTTTTTGGGCCGACGCTGCAGAGTTTCGATCTATTAATTAGATCATCTTCAGGGCTTTTGTTGGTATGTGGAAGGTGATAAAAAATTTCTTTAGCTCAGAATAAGGAGAAAGGCGAGTAATAGTCCTTGTTTATCGGTCTGTTTTAAATTTGAAGTCATATATATATGGACTCAGGGAACATCACGCAGCCCTTCCACCTTGGTTGGGTGACATTTTAGGCAGAGTCTGGGATGTTAGATCAAGTATATCTTGTGATAGCGATTGCACTAAAAGAGATGTTGAACTCTGTCAACTCAACCTTTGGGAGTTGGATTTTGTCACGACTTGTCTATACACACTCCGGTGTCATCTGCTTACAATGTTACACAAAGAACAGACAGAAAATGTCTTTAACGACATTTTGGATTCCAGATTCTGAGAATTCTATTTAAAAGACTTACATTACCAATGCTATAAATATTAAGACGAAAGTGAGCCTCGTTTCATTGACAAAGATTTCGGATTGAAATGATTTATATTCTGATTGATATCACCTGCTGCAATACATTCAACTGTGTCAATCTTGTTACGTCAAACCAGGACCCAGGATCGACCAGCTGTGTTATATACTCATTTCACATCCAGTATACCAACGGAGAGAGAGAGAGAGAGTTCTTACGTGTATAATAGAGAGAGAGAGAGAGAGAGAGAGAGAGAGAGAGAGAGAGAGAGAGAGAGAGAGAGAGAAAGTCAGACAGTCAGACAGAGACAGAGAATTAGAGGAGAGATGGTAAATCTTACTTGGTACACTTCTTATTGCTTCTATATCTTCGTCTATGTTGTTATCTGGACTGACTTCAATTTTCTGAATGTTGATTATTGAGAGGGGATACTTAAGTGGTGTTTTGTATGATTTTGAGTTTTTTGATGGAAAAGGCAGTGAAAGGGTCATTGGGGATGCAATTAAACTAACCGACAAAACTTTTTAATTGAAGGTGTATTTATTTATTAATTTGTTTGTTTTGCTTCCTTGGGCACCTCCACATCATCTTGCATCAATTCTTAACAAAATATATTTGCTGTTAATATAATATCCTTAAACAGATTAAAGTCTATAGTAACCTAAGAAGAATTATTGTATTCTGTCACTGCGCATGCGTGTATATAAGTAATTAAGACCTTACTCAAATATAGTGAATCAACGAGTATCTTACTAGTTTATCAATAAGAGTAAGGTATCATGAAGGATATAAGACAGTTATAATGTTGTTTTTATATAAACAGAGTAGTTTTCATTTGTTTATCAAACATACTTTCATTCTAGAGCGTAAACACACGCGCACACACACACACACACACACACACACACAATTATAATAAGGTCTGGCTTTCCTCTTCTTCGTCGAATCTTCTTGTTGGTACTTCTTTGTACTTGGCTAGTCATTGCTTTCAATACATAGTTAATAAAAACAACAATTTGTTGTTACTTGATCAAGCTTTTATTTATTAGCACAACATTGATTCCGCCGCGGGAAGAGACCGACATGCCAGAGCCGACAGTACGCTCCTGCTTAACTAAACTAACTATTCTCACGTCTCTGTACTGGAGGTCAGTTAGGATCATCTAAAATGTTAATCATAATCCCCAACGGTTATGGAAAATTACCCACCTCCGGTTTTAAATCTAACGAACTTTATTTAAAACTAACTTACAGGTACGTTCACCATTTATGACTTCTCATAAATTGTGATGGCTGTAACACTTAGAATCAGAAACTGGTTAAATATGTGTCTCCTTCAGACAGGTATGTCGTCGCATCTGTCGCCGTTGAGACATCAGATATTATTGTCTTTTTCACACCCACTTCAAAATAGTGGATTACACTTAGTCACGCTGAAAGCACCGGTTACAGCTAGGTTAAGCAGCGATGAGCCTGTTTAATACTTATTTGGATGATCACTTAAGCAACAGCTGATACTGTAAATGATATGAGTCCCTTGCTTATCAAAATTACTTGATTTGACATTAAATGACCCGAAAAAGTGTTGATATGCCGTAAAACCAACCAACCAACCAACCAACTCAGAATACTAGCAAAATGGTTTAAATAGATAAATAAAATGCAAAATATACTTCAGTTAAAACTGGTGTGAAAAATTCGCAATAAGTAAAATCTAGAGATACGGTCTCTATTTTCTGTAACTGAAACTACGCCACTGCTTACGTCACAATACAAAAATCGTCAATATTTAGAATAAAGAACCGATGAAATTAATTAAGAATATTTTGTTATTACATTAAATGGAAAAAATTATTTGCGAAATTTGTAATCAAGTTTTTTTATTATTTTTTACTCTCGCTCTTTTTTCAGTAACAAGGGGTTAAGTAAAAAGTTTACAAATAAATAAAACCTACAAATTTATGTGTAAAATATTCAAACTAATTATTTAATTGATAATTAATAGATGCACGCAACATTTTATTTGAGGGGGCAGAACTAAGTTTCCATTTCAGATTATTTTATTTTCTGTACTCCTTTGAAAAATTTGAGTACTTTACTTACTTATGATACAAACCCTCTGACATTGAATTTTTACCCCCTCCCCCTGGCAATATATTTCAAAAAGTTTTACACCAGCGGAGGATGTTTGACCTAGTGTTGCTTAACAAAATCCTTTCAACTGGTGGACTTTGCAGTTCCAGAAGATCACAGGGTTAATTGAAGGAAAATGAAAAGATGGATAAATACCTGGACATTGTCTGAGAATTGAAAAGCTGTGGAATATGAGGGTAAAAGTGATACCAATCATAGTTGGTGAACTTGGAACAGTCCCAATAAACTTGGAAAAAAGATTGGACGATCTGGAAATCAGAGGGAGAATTGAGACCATCAAGACTACTGCACTGCTGCAATCAGCTAGAATACTCAGAAGAGTCCTGGAGACCTGAGGAGACTTGTTGTCATTCAGACTCCAGTGAAATACCACCAGCTAATGCTGATATATAACTCAAAAGGATAAATAATAATAATAATAATAATAATAATAATAATAATAATTTTAGTTGATAATGATTAATTAATTAGTAGAGCAGCAGGTGTGTTTAATGAGTTTTCCCAAGAAAAAAATAGAAGACACGTATTCGAGTCACATTGAGAGTTTATCTTTTATTATTTCTATTTTGTTTTTCGTTGTCATAGATCGACAATCCGAGTAAATTGCAAAGAAAAAAAAGGTGAAAAGATTATTTAGAATATGAGTCAATAGAAGAAAGTTGGTTGGCAACCTTCCGTCTATTTTAGACGATGGCGTAGTGTCCATTTTCTTTTTTTTTTTTTTTTTTACCTACAGCTACGTGAGTTGGCTGAACAGACCGATCCTTGAATGACAGTCTCTGGACAGTGATTGCAAACAAAAGGTGATGCTTTCTATAGGTGTTGGGGGTGTTGTCTCTCCTTTCTTTTAGCTCTCTTTTCTGTGGCAGCTTTTTCCCCTCTTTTCACTTCTTTTTGTCCTTGTTTGACGAGGAGGCTCAGGTCGCACGGTCTTCTGCACAAGCCTCCCAGGTGTTTATGTCGAAAAGAAAGTTATAAACTGAATAAATGCCTGGACCTTGCCAGAGAGTTGAAAAATCACGAAACAATTATGTGACAGTGATACCAATCATTGTTCGAGTACTCTTCTTAAGAACATGGAAATGAGACTGGGGAAACTAGAGATCCGAGTAAGAAACGAAACTGTCTCGACCACTCCACTGCTGAGATTGTCTAGAATGTTATATACCCCTTTACTCAGATGTATATAATCGGCGGAGAGAGTTATCGGGTGTATAATGGAAACAGACAGACAGACAGACAGACAGATATATTAGATGATATGTGGTCTTACTTGGTAACTACTACTTACTGCTAGTTCCTGCTAACTCGTCGGTCATTTTCTCTGGGATTTCTATTAAGGGTTGATTTTCTTCTTCGTGCTGGGCTGGACGCCGAGTGAGTTGCGATAACCTCTCATATGGTGCCAGCTCGCATCTGACTTATTAAACTAAAACTTATTCTCACGTATCTGTACCGGAAGGTCAGTTGGGATCATCTTCACGTATCACTCATAATCCCAAACGGGTAAGGAAAATTCCCCTCCTCCGCTTTTAAATCTAACGAACTTTATTTAAAATTCTAACTACAGGTACGTTCATAATTTATGACTGCCATAGATAATGTAACATAGAATACTGAGGAAAGTCCTGGAGAGCTGAGGAGACTTGTTGTCTTTCAGACACCAGTGAAAACCACCAGTTATTACTGGTATGAAAAACCCATGATCATAAACAAGTGAAGAAATAAAACAGGGGAATGGTATTAGAGAGAATAAAGCGAAAAGCATTTGGTTGGTTGGTTGGTTGGTTGGTTGGTTTTTATGACATGTCAACCATGAAAAGGTGTAGAAAAGGGATTTTTTTCTTTTCTTTTTTGTTGACATGTTTAACCATCACAAAATGGAAAA
>CM042168.1:5930102-5985102 GCA_023376005.1 Doryteuthis pealeii
ACATTTATGCATAGATTCTATTTAGTTGTTTAATAACAGTTTGTTTTTTTGACACAATTATATGATATCAAGTATTCTAATCTGATACAAACAAATTGTACACAGTTATATGATAGCAAGATTTTTATCTAATACTAATAATTATATGATTTCAAGTAATGATTTAAACTAGCAGGGCCTGTGGATATACCAGAGTATGATAATTTGATTATTATAAAGTTTGATATATTTACTTAAGAGGTATTGCAAAATAGTTCAATATGTAAAATATATATAATAATCTTGATTAAACTCTCTCTCTCTCTCTCTCTCTCTCTCTCTCTCTCTCTCTCTCTCTCTCTCTCTCTCTCTCTCTCTCTCTTTCATTCTTTTCATCTTTTCATTATTCTCGACTGAAACAGATTAGCGTTATCACTTCCCGAACGTTCAATCTCTCTCTCTCTATCTTTCTCCTACACTCTTTCTTACTTTCTTTCTTTCTTATATTTTTTCTGTGTCATGTCTTTTTTCTTCTCTTTCTTTATTTATAATAAAAACGGAATGGTCCATTTATTCAAGACAGTGCGCAGCATCCTTGTGTTGCTCTGATCTAGCTTTTTATATAAGTGATTCATTATTTCAGGTGGTGCAGCCATACATTAGTACAGACACGGCTGCAGCTAGGAGGAATTTTCTCTTTATCTTATCAGAGAGATCAAGTTTCCATATCATCGATTATCTGCATATAGCAGTGCAAACAAACAATTATACCTTCTAATAACTTTTCGTAATCTATTAATAATGGAGATTCGCTTCAGTTTTTGTCTGTAACAAAAACTATGTCACTGCTTACGTCACATTACCCAAAATCGTCATAACATAGAATAAATACACTCAAAATTTGAACATGCAGCATTAGACAGTCCTCATTGTTTTTAAAACAAGTTTTAATAAATACATGACTGGTATTATATATCTATATATAGTTCGTTTTATTTTAATATATATTTAAAGTTTACATTTCAAATTGTTTTATTTTTTAATCCTTTAATGAATTTGATGATTTTACTTACTTAGGGTACAAACTCGCTGACATTGAATTTTTTACTCCCACCCCTCAGGCAATATGTTTCAAAAATCTATTTGTACATTTTTATTTGCTAGTACACTATTTTGCGAGTACACTTAATTTGCACAGTTTATATAGCATAAAGAATTCTTACCGAATACGAATAACTGGTAGTACCTGGCAATGAAGTGTTACTTCACATGCCTCAAAGTTTCAGAATTGGAGCCTCATCGACCCACACGCCCCAGAACTCCAGAACTGGAACCCATCATTAGTCTATACACAGGACAACTCTTTTTCTTTAGGGGATTGTCCTACCCCCCCCGCAGAGGATACAGTCAGCGTATTCTATCTCCAGCCGACGATGCTAGATTCTCACTAGATACCTTATTATGATGGTTTGGTTTGTTTTGTTTTACGGCATATCAACCTCAGTGGGTCATTTAATGCCAATAAAGTTTTGAAATAAATCAATTCTTAATGGATAATACAATTTTTTTGTAAATACATTTTTCTATTTAACCCATAGATGGGACCCTAACAGGTACTACCACTCCGGGTCAGAGTGGACCAGGGTGCAATGGTGATGAAGGGGTGCTCCACATTCACCAAACCTCCAAAACTGGAACCTCACCATCAGATAAAGTTTAACGTCATTCCCAGGACATGTAGACCCGCAACCACCGCCTTCTAGCACCCATGTGATAAAAAGGGGTTGGGCTTTCCATAAGGGCAATAGGGTTTGGACAATCATATAGGTGCTAGGGCTTGACGTGACCAGCCGATTGATTGGAGGGGGCCTCTCCGACCGCCCGTCTAGCCCAAGATAGGGCCAAAGTGGAGTATTGCATGTCATGAACTGCTCATCCACCTGGGCTCCATCCTTAAGCATCACGGGTCGCCATCCACGGCCAACAGGTGGCCCCATTGGGGGAGTCTTACCCCTCTGCAGAGGTGCAGTCGGTGCATTCTAACACCCCAGCCGACAGGACGGACCTTATTATAAGGATCCTGGCTGACAGTATGATGCTTGTTATAATGTGATAATGCATAAACATGTTGAGCACGCTTTGAGCGCTTGTGCTGGGGTTGTTCTAAAAGTAATGCATGTCAGGTTATAACTCTTTTATTTTTTTATTGACAACCTGAGACAGGTGTAACTAATATATACGTATAATATCATCATGTGCTGGTAGCACGGATATCCATTACAATCTCTCGCTAACCATCACTGGCATCGACCCCAAAAGGTCCTCAATGCAGCATCCAGACTCTACGCAGAGATGATCGATGTAGGTCCTTCCAGGGTTGCCCACACTGGCGTGTCCATGTGTAGATTTCCACTGGAGAAAGTCACTAATGAGTTTGTCCTTTCTTCTCCAGCAGTCTCCAGCATGTATTGATCATCTTAAACGAATGGTTCATGTGATAGCGGGCAACTGGCTGCTTTCTTGTGGGGTGTTGCTTCCATGATTTGTTTAAGACCACACACAGTATTATTGTGCAACTCCATATATTTATTTCGTTTTTCCGCTTACAATGTTGCTTTGATAAAGACATATTCATAATGTCGAAACAGATTTCTGTCAGCAAAACTTTTAACATCTTGTTGTTTTTTCTACAAACTTTCTCACATATATATATATATATATATATATATATATATATATATATATATATATATAAAGAAAATTTGAAAAAACAAACGTTTATATGAGCACAAACGTGATATTAAATTGGGCAATTTTCAGAACACCCTCCTCCAACATATGTCTGAAACTAATCATAATTTTAATTTCAATGATGCCACAATATTAGCCCATATTCACAACAAAAGACTACGACAGATTTTTGAAGCCTGTGCAATTTCGTATTTGCCCTCTCTTAATAATCGACATGGTTTTTTCAATATATCTCCGTTTTTAGCTAAAATAGTGTTAAATAATTACAAAAACCAGGCTTCATTTAATTAGTTATTTAGTTATCATTCCCCTTAATAACCGACATGTATTATTTAATATCTCCGTTTCTAGTTAAATAGTGTTAAATAATTACTAAATACCAGGCTTCATTTAATTAGTTATTTAGTTATCATTCCCACTTTGTTTCCCTATGTTCTCTTAAAATCAGTCCATTAATACTTTTTTCTCGTCTTTTGCATTTCTTCGAGTTGCGTCACGCGTCATGACACCTTCGCGTGAGTAGATCGCGACTTGCCTTTCAAAAATAAAACGCTGATCAAATACAGTTACATAACTAAAAAGATTTTCATCTCCTGTCACATATAAAAACATCCATCATTTTCTTCACCCCAAGAGACATCCTGATGAAGGTTCAATGTAACCGAAATGTTTTAAACATCGATAATTAAACTCATCACATATTCGGAACACTTGTTTTTTCAAATTTTCTTTATATTGTCGGATTTAATTTCCATATTTACTCCCATATATATATATATATATATATATATATATATATATATATATATATATATAAGAGAGAGAGAGGGGTAGGGAGAGAGAAACTAAAGAGGATAAAGCACCTGCGGCGATGCGTTTGCGTTGTATTTAAAGGCACTTGTCAAATTGTCTGTGGAGCACTTTTGACTGCCACCGATATTCGTTTATTCGGCACTTTATCTGCAACACTACTTTCGCTTTCTTTAAACGTCTTTCCCCCATCTTCGCACATGACCCTCATCATTTATCGGCTCACCATTCACGGTTTCACGGCTTTTCTTTGAATGTCAGCCACCGTACGATCCTCTTTGCTCAATAAGTCGATCCTGCTCTTTTTGTTTCCGCTCCAGATTCATCGTTATGCAAGAATGGCAAATAGAAAACACACTTTGCCGGTCATGCAGTAAGAATTAGCAACATTCGCTTGACTTACGATCAAAGCGCGCGAAAAAAAAAACACCGGTGTCCACCAAATCACCGATGCGATGAGACTGTTGAGAATTTACATGGATGAATACTAAGAAATAAAAGTTGCCGTAAGTAACCAGAGGTTCACGAGATCATCAAACCAAATGAAGTTAATGAAAATTATTTATATCAATTTGAAGATATTAAGAACTTGAAACATAGAAACTTTTATCAAAATAACTTGTTTCGGCATTAAATGACCCGAAAAGTGTTGATATGCCGTTAAACAAAACTAAAGCAAATGAAGTTGATGAAAATTATTTATACCAATTTGAAGATATTAAGAACTTGAAACATAGAAACTTTTATCAAAATAACTTTTTTGGCATTAAATGACCCGAAAAAGGTTGATATGCCGTATAAAACAAAAACAACCAAATGAAATTAATGAAAATAATTTATACCGATGTGAAGATATTAAGAACTTGAAACATACAATCTTTTTTCAAAATAATTTATTTCGGCATTTAATGACCCGAAAAGGGTTGATATGCCGTAAAACAAACAAACAAACAAACTAAACAGTTCTTCAACAAGTGCAATGAATATTAATTTCAGTTCAGTGTGGCACAAGGCCAACAAAGAGAGAATACTTAGTCAGACTCAAGACTAATACTGTAGGTGCATTCGAGGATAATTGAACTCATATTGAAGTAGTTAAGTGGGCAACTGCAATGAAACAGAAGGTACCGTAAGTAACCAGTGGTCTACGTAGAAAACGAAAAGGAGCTAAGTAAGTTCAAATTCATTATCACTTACTGGTCCCATAATTTACATTGGTCGTGGAGAGCTTTACTCATGTAGAGCATGTAATGAGCAAAATTATCTCATCTCTCTTCGTGTCAAATTCCAGTTCCCGCCAGAATTTTAACTAATAATACTCCAATCTTTGGCGGTCTAAAAGAAAAGATATTTCGTCTGATAGTTTCGAAGAAAATCGAAACTCAGACATTATTTTCAGCAAAACCCTTAAACTACTTTGCTCTGAAAGTAATTTCGAATTCTAACCCATAAATACACGGTAATAAAAATTCAATTTACTTATCAATGATAACAGTATCATTACTAGCAAAAGTATGCGTCAACTTGGCGCAAGTATTTAAGTTTTAACGTAATAAAAATATATCAAATTTGACTAACGAAAGTAAATAAGAACGAATATAAAAATATTACATTTATTTTAATGTTATTTTCATTGATTTCTATAGTTTAATATAGGATTGTTATTAATACATTTGAGAATAACATGATAGTATTAGAAATCACTAACAGCAAATAATTATTTATTAAAACCCAGGTTTGTTGAAATCATTATGCAAAGTATATTCCCACCATATACTATGTAAATCTTTATTTCTTAGAGGTATATATGACACGTATTTCAGGATTTTAAATGCATTAATAATATGGGCAGTTTTGCAGAAAATCTAACTCACACTATAATAGAGACATTGTTAATCAATAAGATGCTAATTAAGATTTGATAATGACCATTTCATAAATGTTGAGAATAACTCAATATAACTTAAATAACTAAGGAAATCGTGACGTGGGTGGTGATGTAGTTTCATTTACTGAGACACAGTTACATAATCTCCATTCTAATAAGATTAGCAATGACAAATGTCCAATTATTCTATTCCATTGAGAGAATCTGATTGTTTAAAAATAATAATTCTGACATTGAAACTGCCGAGTTCAATACGAGTAGAGGGTGGTTGGAAAACTTTTTTTTTAAATGACCGGAATTAACGATGTTATTATGCAGGGAGAGTGTGCTGAGCAGAATGTGGATGCAACAAGTTAGTGAAGAGATTTAGTGAGTTTGTGATCACTGAGGGTTATGTGGTACAACACGTGTTCAATTCTGAATTTCGCGCACTTATTTGTTTGTTCGCCCCTTTTCTACACATCTCAATATGTATGCCTCTCTGTCTGTCTGTCTGTCTGTCTGTCTGACTCTCTCTCTCTCTGCCTCCCTCTCCCTCTCTCCCTTTCAATATATATTGCAAATTGCAAATTCCACTTTTGGATGTCAAAAATATCCACATGACTCGCCATACATTTTCTTAAATTGGCGTTTAATTTAAATCAGTTGAATACCTTTGGCGTTCAAAAACCGCGAACTTCACAATTGACGGCAGCGTCAATGACTGCCAAGCCAAAACTGATCGTGGCAGTGAGGCGCGAGCAGGAGCATGCGTGTGCACAACAAATACAACTGAGTTTTAAATAGCTGCATGAACAGTTTCCCTGTGTCCCCAGCACTTTGGAGACCTTACTTTTGGGATTACCCTCGTATATCAGTATGTTCACTATCTATCTATCTATCTATCTATCTATGTCTGTTCATATCTATCAATCAATCTGTCTATCTATCTATCTATCTATCTATCTCATTTTCTTCATATCTATTGATCTATCTATCTATCTATCTAATCTCAATCTGTTCATATCTACCTATTTATATCTATCAGTCCATATCTATTTCAAATGATAAATGATAAAACCAGATATAGGTCAAAATAAACTATACAAGGGAAATAAGAGTCCATGCCTTTCTGGGATCATCATTGAGCTAAAAAACATTGATCTAGTTTAATTATAAAACATTTTTAGATGTCGTCTTTCTCATGAAGCGTTGCATCTTTCACGCAGACCCCAATTCCCCTTGAGGTGCCATCATGTGTGTCTCGGGGTCAAAACCTGTTGGTGTCATTACAGTCCCTCTCATGGATGAATTGATCTTTTTCTTTTACTGTCACGCTATCCACAGGGTCCAACCTTCCTCCACCTCGTTTAACTCTCCATGTTTGAACCAGCATTGACTCCTGGTTTTGAATTCGCAATTTCCCGTGTTCCAATTGCGCATTTTCAACCAAGACTTGAGAGCCCATTTCACCCCGATTTCGGCCTATAGCTAGGAAGGCGGGGATGGTAGGATAATAAAGATGGGTTCATGCCTGACAGCCATGACGAAATTTAAACATGGCTCACCAGTTTCAGATTACGGTCAAGTTAAACTAAAAGCACCGGCTCACGCTAGATGATCGAAGTTAAGCAGCGATGAAATAGATTATCCGGGAGTGGGTAGAACCACAGTTACCAACACACACACACACACACACACATGTTGAAAGCACCGATTCCCGTTACATCACCGAAGTTAAGCAGCGATGAGTCTGTTCAATACTTAGATGGGTGACACCTTAAAAAACAGCAAGTACTGAGAGCAACCTTGTTTCTTTGTTTATCAAAAATGACTTGAATCAGCATTAAATGACCCACAAAAGTGTCGATATGCCGTAAAACGAAACCAACCAATCACCAATTTCATTCCCCTCATCAATAACCATTACACCACCGGCACCGTTATTATAATGGATCAGGCACAAGGCCACATTTCCAGAGTGCCTTCCAACAATCATGAAGTTAATGGTGTGTGACCAACCAGAATATGTTTATCCTAAAAAAACATGATGTCTACTGAAATATTTATTAGGTACAAACAGTTTAATAATTCATGTATATAAAAGAGTACACACACATACATTCACACGTGTGCATATACACTCACATATAAATGTGTACATATACACACGTGTCCTAGGTATGACACTAAACGGTATCCGGTGGTGAGGCATTAAAAAAGTCTGTTTGTCCCTCATTAATATTTTAATAAGAATCAGGGAATTGTTTTTTGTTAACAATGTTCATGTTTGTTCACATCATCTTATAAGAGTGGACTGGACATAACACTAAACAACATCCGGTGGTGAGAGGGATCCGGATTGGAGCTCAGAACAGTCAGCCGAGTCATTCCCTTTGTGACATGTGCTCTCAGCTCTACAATTAACTTGTTGTTGTTTGGGTTTTACGGCATGTCAATCCTTGTTGGGTCATATTATGCCGAAGACGTTTGTTTTATTCGTTCTTCATGGGTACTTAATCTTTTAAAACTCATTTTTAAAAACATTTTTGCAAACTCCTTTGTTACTATTTGACCCATAGATGAAACCGATTTAGTAAAGCAAATAGGAATAATTCAATAGATTTTCTTAGAATTGTTAGTAAAATATAGATTTGTCAGGTCTTCTTTTCTATGTTACATCATCATCATTATAATCATCATCATCATCATGTCGCACAATAAGCACGGATATCCATGACAATTTCTTAGGTTTGGTTTGGTTTGGTTTTGTTTTATGGCATATCAACCTCAGTGGGTCATTTAATGCCGACAAAGTTTTAGAATAAATCAATTCTTAATGGATAATACAATTTTTTTATAAATACATTTTTGTATTTAACCCATAGATGGGACCCTAACAGGTACTACCACTCCGGCTCAGACTGGAATTGGGAGCAATGGTTAGGAAGGGTTACTCTACATTCCCCAGGGCTCCAGAATTGGAACTTAACTATCAGATAGAGATTAACGTCATACCCAGGATATTAAAACCTTCAGCCACCACCTTCTTGCACATATAAGAAAAAAAGGTGTTGGGGCTTTCCGTAAGGGCAATAGGGTTGGACCAATCAAATAGGGACTATGGATTGACTAGCCGGTTGATCGGAGGGGACCTCTCGATTGCTCATCAAGCCTAAGTAAGGACCAAAGTGGAGTGTTGCATGTCATCGACTGCTCAGCCATCAGGGTTCCATTCTTAAGTATTACGGGTTGCCACCCACGGCCAACAGGTGGCCTCATTGTTGGGTGCTTACTGCATAGCAGAGGTGCAGCCGGCGTAATCTAAAGTCTCAGCTAACAGGATTAACAGGAACGGGTACCATATTAGCTACTTATTCTTAGGACAACGCGGCCGCGAAAAACAATAATTCTTTTTTAACGGGCGCTTTGTCCTGAGGATAAGAGGCTAATACGCAATTTCAAAGCCAATGGTATATATATATATATATATATATATATATATATATATATATATATATATATATATATATGCATATTAGGAGAAAAGTTACGGTGAAACTCAATTAACGTAATATAGTAAAATAAGCTACTAACAAATAAAATTACTCACGATTGTGGAAATGAACATTGAAATATTAACCATTAACACATACGCAAAATCATACATATACACATATGCATATATATATATATATATATATATATATATTATATATATATATATATATATGACTTTATATACAAAATGCATATAAGTGAATATATATATATATTGTGAGTATCCAAGTATATATATATATATATATATATATATATATATATATATTACTGTCATGTGAATGTTTGGTAAAGAGAGAGAGAAAGAGTAAAAAGGAGAGATAGAAAGAGAGAGAGAGAAAGAAGATAATAGCTTCTCCAAATGTTAAAGTGTACATAATTACTCTCTTACAAGGGCATATATTTGCTCGCGTTTGCACGCAGTCTCCATTAAAAGGTGGAAGGGGAAGGGAGAGGATTTGATTTTACATCCTGGCACCTGACAAAGCTGGGGGGTAAGAGGCAGTGGTTGGGAGGGTATGGCAAGCAAGTTGAAGTGCATCCGTTTACGGCCGACTGCGTTTCTATTGGGGAAATTGCAGAAAACATTAAAACCCGGAATCGGCACCGAGGCTTGCCTAACGCACTTCAACACCAATACCCAAACCCCTCACCTGACTACACCGCATTTGCCCCCCCCCCTCTAACACACCGGCACCCCCACCCCCGCGCGGCGCATTCTCTACAACTAACACTAGCCATAGCATCAGAAATCTTCTTTCTCTTCTCATCTACGCCGACCGGCTGGCGTGCGTATTACCCCTCTATCTTCATCTTGAAACCCGCCCCTGATTATCCCCATTCATCGACCAGCGCCCCCTTCAAATCCCTGGTGCCCTTCCCCCCCCCAAACCCTTAACCAACCACCCCCGCACCGAAAACAGTGAGTTGTGGGTGGGAAGCCTTGGGGGCGGTTGGCGAATAAATGGCATTTTTCTCTTTTTCTTCCTTCTGCCAATCATCTGTACCACCACCCGCCTCCCCCTCCCCGACTCAGCAATCATCTCTCCCCACCCAGCCATTTCCTTTTCCCTTACTCTACCGTCACGTGTTTGCCTTATATCAACCCCAACCCTAACTGCACCTTCTCTTGGACACTTTCTGAGTTACGACGTCTTCTTCGAGAAAAAGGTGTTTACCGTTTTTTCTTTCTCTTTTTAAAAAAATCTTTTTTGTTTTATTTTTCTGTGTTTTTCATTCTATTCTTTTTTTCTTACATTTTCGTTCAGTGCATGTGCCCTTTTATAGTTCTCTTTCAATTCAATCTATTTTTTCTTTCTTTCTCTCTTTCTTTCTTTCTTTCTTTCTTTCTTTCGTCGTTGAACTTTCTACTTTTTATCGTTGCATCTTTCATTCTTTTGTTTTCTTCTTCATCATTTTTCCCATTTTTCTTTCGTTTCGTTCTTTGCTAAGTTCTTTTTCTTCACTTTTTCTTCTCTATTGTCTCATTCCTTTCTTGTTTACTCTTCTCCAATCATCTCTGTGTTCTTTCATTTTTTTCTATCCTCTACTTTCACTTTCGTTTTCTCTTTTCTACTTTCACTTTCGTTTTCTCACTTCTATTTTCCCTTTCATTCACAGTTTTACTTTTGCAGTCGGTACAGATAATGTAACCAATCGATATCCTAACAAGACAATAGACACACGAACAGGCAAAAACGTTAATATTATTTCTATTACCGCTGATTCCAAACTGCCACAACCGACTAGATCCGCCCAACCTCAACCCAGACGTTAACCCCCTCACTTGCAATCGTTCTCTCTCACTCTCATCTTCTCTCTACTTCGCTTTCTTCTCTGTTTGACTGTATTGTGCGACTGGCCATAAAATCTCAACGACGCCGCACAATATTAAATCAATTTAATGAAACAAAATATACAGACGGCGAGGCATTGAATGATCCCCCAAATCTCATGGGCGACTCGATAAGGAATTTGATAATTAGAAGTGCATTAATGATACTAATTTTAATAACAATGATGTTAAACAAATAAAAACGAAATGTCTGTTAATAACAAACATAAATGTGAATGCTTTAAACCGTAAGGATGTCATTAACTAAACATTAGTCGTCAATAGAACAACGTTGGACAAATAATTAAAACAGCGGTGGAAATTATTCCCGATTGCTCAATTAAACATGAGATCAAATTATTAAACTGATTATATATATATATTTTTATATATATATATATATATATATTATAAAAAAGAAGGTCCGCAAAATGTATTATGTTCTCAGAAAAAAATTTTTTTTAAATTTATTTTTATGAAATATTAAATTTTCTCCCGTTGGAACCAGAACAACATTTTATATATATATATATATATATATATATATATATATATATATATATATATATATATATATATATACATAGATAGATAGAGATAGATAGATATAACCTGACAACTTAAAAATCTATTAATGTTTTATCACAATTCATTTGTGACAATACACACCATATATATATTTATATATATATATATATATATATATATATATGTGTGTGTGTGTGTGTGTGTGTGTGCGTGCTTATGTGTATGTGTGTGCGTATGTGTACAGTTTTCTCGATTCAACTATCAATGAAAGAACAGATGATTGTGTTAATATTTCAATGTTCATTTCCACAATCGTTAGTAATTTTATTTGTTAATAACTTATTTTACTATAATTACGTTCATTGAGTTTCACCGTGACTTTTCTTCTTATATATATATATATATATATATATATATATATATATATTATATATATATTGTTGGCATCCTTCCATCTATTAAAGACGATGGCGTAGAGTCCACTTTTTTCTCCTTCCTCCTCCTTCTTCCTTCTTTTTATCTGCAACTGCGTGGGTGGTTGAATAGAAATTTTTGAATGCCAATCTCAGGCGCAGTGACCGCGAACAAACGGTGACGCTTGCTGGAGTTGTTGTTGTCTCTCCTTCCTTTTGGCTCTCTTTTCTGCGGCGGCTTCTTTCCTCTCTTTTTCACTCCTTCTCATTCCTTGTTTGACGAGGAGGTGTCCGGTCGCACGTTCTTCTGCACAAGCCTCCCATGCGTTGGTGCCGATGTGGCATGTCTTCATGTCCTTCTTGCAGACATCATTTTTGTAGTGGAAGCTACGTAGCCTGGGCAGGTTGTTATGGAGGATGAGCAGTCGCCTAAGCATCAGATTCTCCCTCTCCATGCAGCCGTTGTGGTCCAAAGGAAAGGTAGGTACCAATGCGGTTTGTCAACGACGGTGCCGCAGGAGTTGCTGGGAAGTACTAAGATTCAGACCCACCCAACTTAGAGACTCCAGCTCTGGAATTATTTTCGGGGTTGACTCCCTTAGCCTTTCCTTGGGATAAGGTAGAGCCGCATGGCAACAGTGGTTTTATAAGACTTTTCCTTTTCCTAGATGAGTTGCCGGCCAAGGCTAAAGAGTCCCATATAGCCCGTATGCGATTTTGGAGTGGTAAGTACACTAATCCCACAACTTCCATTAGTTTCGAAACAGCGTATTAGCCTCTTATCCTCAGAACAACGCGACCGCGTTGTCCTAAGAATAAGTAGCTTATATGGTACCAGTTCATGTTAATCCTGTTAGCTGGGACTTTAGAATATGCCGACTGCACCTCTGCTGAGCAGTAAGAACCTGACAATGAGACCACCTGTTGGCCGTGGGTGGCAACCCGTGATGCTTAAGAATGGAACCTTGATGTGTGTGTGTGTGTGTGTGTCTGTGTGGAGAAAGGTAGACAAACACGGGATGTTGTAGAAAATTGAGGTTCATTGTAGGTAGTGATGTCGACGTAATAATGTTTCGGTCTGTTAGACCTTCTTTAGGACTTTCGATAAAGTTCTTGCTTAAATGGTGAACATTTTCATTTATATATATATATATATATATATATATATATATATATATATATTATATGCGTGTGTGCGTGTGGATATATCTTTGTATGTATGCGCATGCATGTATGTATGTGTGTATGTGTATGGGTTTGCGTATGTATGTGTATGCCTATATGTCTGTGTGTGTGAGTATGCATGCCTATGTATGTCTGTCTGTCTATGTATATGCATGCCAATCATATAACATATCATAGGATAATTACAATAAACATTTTAATGTATATGATACATAATAATAATAATAATAATAATAATAATAATATAATAATAATAATAATAATAATAATATAATAATAATCACCTTATCCCAGCAAGAAGACCAGATCTAGTGTTGATAAAAAAAAGAAAGAACTTGTCAACTGGTGGATTTTGCAGTGCCAGCAGATCACAGGGTGAATCTAAAGGAAAATGAAAAAATAGACAAATATCTGGACCTTGCCAGAGAACTAAAAAAGTTATGGAATATGAAAGTGAAAGTGATACCAATTGTAGTTGGTGCACTTGGAACAGTCCCAAAAGGATAGGAAAAGGATTTGGAAAGTTTGGAAATCAGAGGAAGAATTGATACCATTCAGAACACTGCACTGCTGCAATCTGCCAGAATACTCAGAAGAGTCCTGGAGATCTGAGGAGACTTGCTGTCACTCAGACTCCAGTGAAAGACCATCAGCTAATGCTGATGTGAAAACTCAAAAGGAGTAAATAATAATAATAATAATAATAATAATAATAATAAACACATATACACTTATAACAAATATCATTATCATCACCAACAACGAAAAATTCACACAAATATTCCAAGACTGAAACATGAGCAACAAACCGAATGTTAATCCATCTTCCCTAATACATTTCCCTATACTCAAAATATATATATACAGACATACACTCATACCCAATCCTTATGCCATTCACCATATATACATGAATCACTAGGATCTTCAAATCCAGCATATATGACCCAAACACCGAACACCTGTGGCATCATTATCAGAACTCCCCTTTGATACACTCTCTATCTGAGAGAAAAGGAAAATCCACTACCAACCTCTTCTGACACCAACAACCGACCACCCTCTTATTCCCGACCTCCTGATTCACAAGTATGATAATGTTCACCATTGAAGCAAGAACTCAATCCAAAATCCTGAAGAAGGTCTAACAGACCGAAACGTTACAACGTCGACATCACTACCTACAATAAACATCCACTTCCTAAAACATCCCGTGTTTGTCTACCTTTCTCCACATGCTGTCGGATTAATTTACTCTTATTTCTCCCATATATATATATATATATATATATATATATATATATATATATATATATATATATATTATATCTATATATATATATATATATATATATATATATATATATATAATTCTCCTGTACCAAAAACCTATTCGTATATATATATTATATATATATATATATATATATATATATACTCAAAATACTCGAAGCTCTATATATCAAACAATACAAACCATCCTTAAATAAGTTTAATTTCGAATACAGTAGTCACATTTTTAAATGCCTATAACCCTTTTCCAGACAATTCTCCTCCTTCCAGCCCCCATACCCCTTACTATAATTTCTACGAGTTCCCCTCCTACACATACTCACTACTACCAACTTGAAAAAAATGGAACACAAACACACTACTGCTGAAGATGGCACTTCGAAGTGCCGAAAGTACTTTGGTGGACTAATCCACAGATTCCATCCAAATATTTTTTTAAATTTGGCCAGAAAGCTTGAAAAGATCGTTAATAAACTCATTAAACAGGAGACATCTGTTTTGTTTAATTCTATATGTATAAATGAAAGGATGCTGCCCAAATACACATATATATACATTCGTTCGGATCGTAGAATCGATTGAACCGTACTTGGCCAATATTAGCACGGAGCACTTTTCTATTTCGGTCTTCTTTCGTTGTTTTTGTGTGCAAAACAAATCCTGGATTCAAAAGACCCAAGATGAATCCTAAAACTGATATTCAACAAGTGGATCCTATTAAACATGTGTTCCGATTCGTGTGACCATTTTATGGTGGTAGATGAAAACAGTTTACAGTGGAGATCACTTGTAGCATAAAGTAAAAAGATGTAGTATCAGTTTTAATCATTGTCAACTGATCCGTGTTAAAGAATTGTATAATCCTCATCAGTTGGTCCGTGCTTAGAGAGTTATAATCTTCGTCAATTCGTCTGTATATCCTACGAGCAATTGAGCGACAATTTATCAACGCCTTTAAATAGTAGATTGAATACATGTCCGGGCGTTTTGATTGGCTGATTCAGCCAACGCTGTTTTGGAAGAGTCTATAAATACAAGTTGTAATCTTCAGCACATCTTATACTCAATATAATTCAACAAGCAAGATGCGACATATGGTCAATTTTTTTAAAGTGGAGTTTAAAAGGTTTGAATTCAGAGCTTTCCTTCTCTTAGATCGGTCGCCAAAAAAGATTAAAGAGCCCAGTCTGGCCTACTATTAAGCCATAGTTGAAGGGAGAATAGTTGAACGTATACATTTCACAAGGATATTAGCGCCAATGTGAAATGCAAACAGTTCAGGATTTGATATAATCTAACAACACGTAAGAAAATATGTTGGTCATATTTGCCTGAAGTTTTTGTAAGTCGACAACTTGAGAGTCACATGAGAGAGTCATTTATAAATGAGAATTAATTGTTAATCAGAATGTTTGAATTATAATCTTGATGGTAATGACGATTATCATCAGTCAAGATGTGTCAGTCATCGTGCATATACTTACCCAACCCCTTCACCACAAGCAGGATACGACATATTCAAAATTGTGCTTCTCCTATACTAGTTACGTTGTTTATGCAAAATGAGTCTGTCCTACTATTTACCCATAGCCGAGTTGATATAAAAAAGGATCCATGCCTTTATCAAGTATATTACTACAAAGTGAAGCACAAAGAGCTTCGTCTAGAATTTGAACTCGGATCGCCATCTAAGAATTCGTGGGGTTTTGATACATAACTACATCCGTACTCTTATAATGCCTTGTTGTATTCTTTCCATCTGCTAAATACGATGGCGTAGTGTCCAACTTTTTAAACTGTATCTGCGCGAGTGGCTGAACAGGCCAATTTTTGAATAGCAATCTCTGGTGCAGTGACAGTAAACAAACAGTGATGCTTGCTGAAGTTGCTGTTGTGTCTCCTTCCTTCTGGCTCTCTTTTCTGTGGCGGCTTCCTCCCTCTCTTTTTCCCTCATTTTCGTTCCTTGTTTGACGAGGAGTCACCAGATCACACGGTCTTCTGCACAAGCCTCCCATGTGTTGGTGTTGATGTGGCATGTCTTCATGTCACTCTTGTAAATGTCTTTAAAACGTAGGCGTGGTCGCCCTGCCGTTCGGGAGCCTTCTACTAATTCGCCATACAGTAGGCCTTTGGGGATGCGGCTTTTGTCTATCCTTCTGACATGACCAAAACAGCGCAGACGCCTCTCGCAGATAATGGTAAAAATGCTGTTCATTTTTGCTCGATCCAGGACGTCTGTGTCGGGCACTTTGCCTTGCCCAGTTTATGCACGCACACGGATATGATAGTGCAGCCTATTTCATATATATATATATATATATATATATATATATATATATATATATATACGTTCTTTTTTCCCCAGACTTCAAATTTTAAACAGACCGATAAACAAGCACTATTACTCGCTTTTCTCCTTATTCTGAGATAAAAAATTTTTATCACCTTCCACATACCATCAAAATCCCTGAAGATGATCTAATTAATAGATCGAAACACTGCAGCGTCGGCCAATAAACTCACCACTCATTTAAACCTGTGTTTTTTCAATTTTTTATTATACTATATATATATATATATATATATATGTGTGTGTGTGTGTGTGTGTGTGTCACTAAAATAATAAGCCAATCCATTAATTTATCCAAAAGAGTGTACAACAACACAGAATGTTCGGTAGTGAAAAGACAAGTCAATTCATAGAATTTAATCAAATCCATACAAAGAGAGACCATAGTTCCCGTCCAAAACCACAAAAAAGTCATAATGTGTTCCAAGGAACGGTTAAGCAAGTAAAGGTTGAGCAAAAAAAGGGGTGGAAGCCAATTATTATTTCGCAGGAGGTGTGGGAACAATAAAATGTGCACATGTGTATAGCTGCCGATGAAGCAAAAAGTCTGTCGCTTCCGAGTCGTGTCGCGAGATTTTTAAGGGTTGACCTTGACACGTGACCAAAACTGACGCGTATCGTGGGGGAAGCCCCCCCCCCTTCAATGTAAAAAGGGAAACAATTCTATTTTATCTCTGAACAGCCGCTTCGATTTTCTACGCGGCTAACCGTTACACTAAACGCCTCAACATGTATAAATGATTGACCGTAACCCAGAGACTATAACACATCGTAATGAGATTTTTATTAGGGCAAGAGACGAAAAAAATTATTTGAATAAAGGAATAAAGCAATTACCAGTTCAATGTGTAACTCAATGATAATTTTTGGGGATGTCAGCATTCACACTTTATGTCACTTTTTATTCATAAAAATTCTTGATATAACGAAGATCACTTCAACATGATAGGGTGATAGGGAGTCTCACGCTTCTGTGGGGGATAAAAAAATAAAGTTGTCGGGGTGGCCAAAAGTCGGTATCAGCCAATCAGCGAGAGAGTCTATCCTCTTTTCCCTAACGCTAAACCAAGGAGATTATTTTTCCTTTGAGGTGGAGCGCCACACTTACCATCAGCCCCTTACTTTACCACACAGATCCCTGTGCTACTCATACGCTGAGTTGGCGAGGTCCGGTATCGAACTAGGAAAATTGCGGTTTCTAGTCGAAAACTCTACCGACTGAGCTAACCCCCACCCCGTTCGGGGGGGGGGGATATAGTCAGCTTATTCTAAACCCCATCGACAAAGCTACTCAAGAAAAGTGTTCAAATTAAACGAAACACCCTCATAGATATCCAGAACTAGAATCTCACCATCAAATACATTGAAGAGTTATACCCAGGATACCGCCTTATTTTTTTTTTTGGTGGGTGATAGAGGATCCAATCATATTCTAAACCTCGCCGACAAGGCAGCAAAAGAAAAATGTTCAAAGTAAACGAAACACCAAGGACAATTTAAATTCTATCTATTTATTTAAAGACGTTTGCATTTTTTCAGGTCAGTTAACTTTGAACCATGTATCTTTGAGAATCTTTGTTACACCTCAAAGATACGTGGTTCAAAGTTAACTGACCTGAAAAAATGTAAATAAAATAATTGGTGCATTATATATTTTATTCATTAATATATCAACACTGATAATTTCATTAAATTCGGTTAATTCCCTGATTTTTGTTATTTCTTTTTATTTCGGCGGGTGACATACGATGGTGGAATTTAGGTCCGTTAAGTTCGATTTAACCAATAATTATATATTAATATGAGGCTAAAAATGATAAAATCCTTTTTGTTTTCAAGTTTTCTAACAATTTGTTTATGTCATTATTTTGAAAGGTGTTAATCAGTTGTCCGAAAGAGTTATTATTAGTAAACCAAGTACTTTCGGTTCTTTTCTGAACAATTATCAAGGTTGTTTATTTTGTCTAAACAATCATTATCAAGACTTTTTATCATTTGACTAAACTATTTCTTGTCTTTGTTACAAAGCTGATGCTAAATAATCCTAATAAGGATTCTATTGTTTTTAACTAAATTTCTTTGAATGGAAAGATGATGCTCAAATATTTCTATGTGAAATATAAAGGTATCAATATTTTATGAATATTAATGATGAGACATTTTTTTTTTTTTTACATTTTAATAATTCAATGTTGATATGATTTTCTGTTGTGAAATTCTGTTGGTTTAATGCGAATAAAAATCACAATAGAATTTAATAAAGATAATTCAGTTAATCCAATGTTGAATATTTCATAAAAAGGAACTTTTGCTTCTGGACAAAAGAATAATAGAAACTCTCTCAGTACTTCGGGGATGATTTAACAGATTTGAATTTTATAAGAGGAATGAAGAAGAAGAAGAAGAAGAAGAAGAAGAAGAAGAAGAAGAAGAAGAAGAAGAAGAAGAAAGAAGAAGAAGAAGAAGAAGAAAGAAGAAGAAGAAGAAGAAGAAGAAGAAGAAAGAAGAAGAACAACAACAACAACAACAACAAGAAGAAGAAGAAGAAGAAGAAGAAGAAGAAGAAGAAGAAGAAGAAGAAGAAGAAGAAGAAGAAGAGAAGAAGAAGAGAAGAAGAAGAAAGAAGAAGAAAGAAAGAAGAAGAGAAGAGAAGAAGAAGAAGAAGAAGAAGAAGACAAAGAAGAAGAAGAAGAAGAAGAAGAAGAAGAAGAAAGAAGAAGAAGAAGAAGAAGAAGAAGAAGAAGAAGAAGAAGAAGAGAAAAGGAGAGAAGAAAAGAAGAAGAAGAAGAAGAAGAAGAAGAAGAACAACAACAACAACAACAACACAACAACAAACAACAACAACAAGGGAAGAAGAAGAAGAAGAAGAAAGAGAGAAGAAAAAGAAGAAGAAGAAGAAGAAGAAGAAGAAGAAGAAGAAGAAGAAGAAGAAGAAGAAGAAGAAGAAGAAGAAGAAGAAGAAGAAGAAGAAGAAGAAGAAGAAGAAGAAGAAGAAGAAGAAGAAGAAGAAGAAGAAGAATGAGAAGAAGAAGAAGAAGAAGAAGAAGAAGAAGACAACAGAAGAAAGAAGAAAGAAGAAGAAGAAGAAGAAGAAGAAGAAGAAGAAGAAGAGAAGAAGATGTGAAAAGCCTGTCAAAAAATACTTGATTGTGATGAACAGCAGAATAATTTCAAAAGTATTGAGCACCTTTTTAATGAGATACTTAATGCAAACAGTCAATAATAATGGAGATAGTAACATGAGTTCAAATCCTGGATGAGACTAGTTGCATTTCTCATTTGAGAAAAGTATGTATCCAACTATTCTCCATCCAGCTATGGGTAAATAGTAGGGCAAACTAGACTCTTTAACCTTTATAAAGCAACTGGTCTAGAAGGAAAACTCTGAATTGTAACTGCTTAAAAATGGACCTTGTGTCACATCCTGCTCATATATAACAGTAGGGTTAATACATACAAGTTTATTTCTAACTTTTAGTTTTTACGGTTAAGATTAATAAGTTAAATAAACAAGTTTTTCATCATCATCATCCATCATTCATCATGTCGCGCTGTCAGCGCGGATATCCATGACAATCTCTCTCCTTCTGTCCTTATTGCTCATCATTCTCGGAAGGTCCTCTGTACAGCATCCAGTATCCGTACAGAGCTGATCAATGTACGTCTTTGCTGGTCGGCCCACACTGACGTGTCCATGTGTTGGCTTCCACAGGAGGACGTCGCTTATGAGTTCGTCCTTGCTTCTCCAGCAGTGTCCCGCGTGTCTTGTCCGTCTTACTCGGATGGTTTGGGTGATATGTGACAGGTGGCCGTACAGTTGTTTTCTCGTGGGGTGTTGTTTCCACGTCTTGTTCATGATCACCCACAGCATTCTTGTGCAGCTCCCGTCTAGTTTATTCTCTAGTCGCTTAGTTAGGGTCCAGGTGGTGCAGCCATACAGCAGTACTGATACGACAACGGCCTGGAAGAACTGTCTCTTTAACTTGTCTGTGAGGTTGGATTTCCATATGACCGATAATTCATTTATAGCGGCCCATGCCTTTCCTATATGTGCATTAACGTCGTTTTATGTGGAGGAGATGTTACTGCCTAAGTATCTAAATTGTTCTACCGAGTTTAAGTTTTAAGTCCATAAATTTTCTATTAATTTTCTATTACCTGTACTAGTTGGATTAAGTTTGTGTGTGTGTGTGAGCATATGTATGTGTATATGTGTGTGTGCATGCTAGAGTGCAGGTAAGAATTGTGGTCAAACGAAAAATGAATTGGAAATATCAGAAATCCACTGGGAACTGTGCAAGACATTAAAAATTGAGCATACTGTCAGATAGTATATAAACAAACCAAAATCTATCCTAAACAATGAGACGCATAAAATTCTCTGGGACTTTAAGATACAAACGGTCGCCCAATCCCGGATAGAAGATCAGACGTAGTATTAATTAAAAAAAGAGCTTGTTATCTTGTGGATTTTGCCATTCCAGGGGATCATAGATTGAAATGATAAGTAAAAACTTGGCGGAGTGGCCTATTGTCGGTATCAGCCGGACAGTGAGGGACTCTGTTGGATTATGTGGTGGATATGAGTCGTGCTGCAATACACCACTTAAATGTACAGACTAAGCGATGTCACATGGTTTAAACCCCTTCCAATCAACAGCCCGAATACGTGGCTGGTTAACTACTTAATCACTGATACTGAGAGACGTCCATTTGCAATCATTGACAAAGGACTTGCAAGACTGAGGAACACCAAGGAACAACCAAAAGATTATTTACCAATGATCGCGCTCTGCTTAACACAAAGGATCTCCGCTGGACAAACGCTCTTGCTTGAAGCCTAAAGTATGGCCATTAAAATCGTAACAGATATTATTCTCTTTTCGCTTATGCAAGACCAAGGAAATTATCTTTGCTAAGGTGGAAAGCCACACCTACCATTAACTCCCCATTTTACCACACAGACCAGATTACCCAATACTCATACGCTTGGCTGGGACTGGTATTGAACTAAGATCCTTGCGATTCAAAGGTGGGTGTTCTAGCGACTGAGCTAAACCGATCCCCGAAATAATTGTAATATAAAGATTATAAAAGGCATATAAATATAATCATCCTTTTAGGTCCGTGGTTGGACATTGTCCTTACTCAATATATGGGGAGTAATGGACCTTATCAAACTGGCCCATGGCATGGTGGCAGGTGTATTTGGTTTGGAATCAAAGTTCTTTTCGGATATATTTACTCGTTCCATTCTAATCTAACTGATAATTTTCTCCGAGGGAAAGAAGAAAACATTGATTTGTGTTTTTTCCTCCGGGCATTTATCCGAAATGAACACTAAATTACCTTAGCTTGGGTTTGAACTCACTTCGCCGATTCCATTTTCCGCATTATTAACCATAAGACCATCTGCCCTAAAAATATGACTGGCATCGGGGGGGGGGCGAAGTGAAGGAGTCTCATCTTTTCTTGCCTGCAGTAATGTCCATAAATAAAGACACATTTCAGATTTATGTTTTCAAGTAAATTTTCTCATTTACCAAAGATGATTAAAGCAAAATTGGCGGAGGGGCCTATTGTTGGTATCAGCTGGACAACGAGGGAGTCTATCTCCTTTAGACCAGGTTGATTCTTTATGTATCTGAGGTGGAACGCCAAATCTGCTGTCAACTCCTTCTTTACCGCAGATCAGATTACTCAATCTGTGCATCTCATGCTTTGGCGCAGACTAGTATCGAACCAGGAACCTTGTGATTGCTTGGTGAGTGCTCTATCAACTGAGCTAAACTGTCCCCTATTTATAATAGAATTAGACAATCAAAAAATATTTCTGTTGGTATTATTTATCATCAAATGCTTCGGCATAAATTTGGGTTTGATTAGTTTGTTTTTTCTTTAATGGCATATTAACTTTTGTGGGTTATTTAATGCCAAAGCAATCATTCGTGAAGGATTAAAGGATTCATACTTTCCCCACGGTATAAGTACAAAATTAATTATTACATTTTTAGCATAAAGTTACAAATCGATTATAGATTTTAGATATTGGAAATTCTATTCATGAATTGACCAATATAATGTTATTTATATTAAATATATATATATATATATATATATATATAATATATGTGTGTGTGTGTGTGTGTGTGTGTGTGTGTTTAAAGAGTGAAAAAGAGAGAAAGAGACAGATACAGGGAAATAAAGAGAGATATGAATTTACCTAGCTAGCTGTGAATAGATAGATAGATAGATAGATGAGAAAGAAAGAGAGAGAGAGAGAGAGAGAGAGAAGAGAGAGGGAGAGAGAGAGATATGAAGAGACTGAGATAGATAGATAGATAAATTGAGAGAGATTGATTGAAAGAGATGCACATACACATACACAGAGAGAGAGAGAGAGAGAGAGAGAGAGAGAAAGAGAGAGAGAAAGAGAGAGAGATTGATAGACAGATATGAAGAGACTGAGATAGATTGATTGATTGATTGAGACAGACAGACAGACAGACAGACAGAATGATAGACATAGATATTAAAAGACCAAGATAGATTGATAGATAGATAGATAGATAAAAGAAGACATTATTATTTGATAATAATATCAATTTTCTCTTAGCACTCAATTTGTAGATAGTTCAGTTTGAAACCTTTTTTTTCTTTCTTAGACCTTGATGTTTATTATTCCCTTTAAATGAAGCGCAATTTCCGTCACTTCAATTCAGTTCTCATTCCCTCAAAGAACAAAGGATGTTTTCTTTTCATCATATCGGACATGTTCAAATAAACACGCACCTTTGAACAGTTAATAATCACAAAGATGGAAAGTGGATTTAGTCGCATATAAAAACACATCAATAATCTAGGCGCGGGAAATTAGTAGGTATTTACCCAACCCGTTTCTCACGTGTAATATGTGATACAATGTCACAAATACGGGTCATCGAGAGAGAGAGGATTGAAGTCGCTATTCGGTAGTAATGGATCTGCGTGACTGGCTTGCTAACCATTGCAGCGCGATTAAATGCCTTTATTATTTACACAAGCCGTTTGCCACGAGTATATTGGAACACAAGGTCTCAACTCGCTATTAAGTAGTAATGGATGTGTGAGACTAGCTTTCGAACCATTGCAATATGATGGAATGCCTTTCTTATTCACCTAAACCGTTCACCACGGGTAGAATGTGACACAAAGTTGCAAGTATGGGGCATCCAGCGAGGATCGAACTCGCTATTAAGTATTAATAGATCTGCGAGACTGACTTGCTAACCATTGTGTCACGATGGAATGCCTTTGTTATTCACCCAACCCGTTTGTCGCGGGCAATATGTGACCAAAGTCACAATTACGGGGCATCGAGAGAGAGAGGATCGAACTCGCTATTCGGTAGTAATGGATCTGGCGTGACTAGCTTGCTAACCATTGCAGTTCGATGAAATACATTCTGTATTTACCTAACCCGTTTGCCACAGATAGGATGTGACACGGAGTTTCAAATATGGTGCATCCAACGAGGATTGAACTCACTATTCAGTTGTAATGGAGCTGCAAGACTAGCTTGCTAACCATTTGCAACATTTTAACTCGACAGCAAGGATTGTACTGTTGATTCTACTCTGTTGCTCTAGAGACGCCGGTCGTGTAATGGTTATCGTTGTAGGAAATGACACGGCGAACCGAGTTCAAATCCTGGACAAGGCTTTTTGTATTTCACATGTAAAGTTTTTAAATGCCATCCTTGGCCAGTTGAAAAGGGCTTAAAGAAATCCTGTGTTATGGAATCCTTTGGTAAGCGCATTAAACTCTATCTGATTGGTAAAGGTCCAGTGATTCAATCCAATGTCCGTCGTCAAAGAATGCCTCAGTAATCATGACCAGTAAGGTGGTTTAAGTATTGTATCAACCTCAGAGTACTGCCAGTGATTGGCCAAGAGATAAATCACATGCTTCTGGTCGAGTCTATAAGTAGGAGTGGGCTTTTAACACACACCTTATATCGGGAATTCTCAACACTAATACCCTTTAGAAAGGTATGCATTCAAATATTCTTCCTCCAGCTATGGGTAATAATAGGGTTTACTGGGTTTTTTAACCTTGGTATGGCGACTGGGTGGAAGAGAAGAAATCTCTGAATTCAAACATGCTAAATTCTGCTTAAAAATTGACCTTGTGTCACACATGTGGAGAGGTTGGTAAATACATACCTCGTTGCTCGACTCTTTAGCACGCCGAAATAAACCATTACTTATGAATTCGATTTTCATTGGGCGATTCATTCCCTTGTGCCATACTAATCTCATTATAATTGAGATTATGTGGCTGTCTGTCTGTAACTGAAACTATGTCACCACTGACGTCACTATTTCCTTAGTTATATGAATAATATTTTCAAACAAATAGTTATTATTTAATGTTAATTAGCATCTTATTTATTAACGATGTCTCTATTAAAGTCTAGCTGAGTTAAATTTGCCGCAAAACTGCCCATATTATTAATGCATTTGCCTCTCACCCCACTTATGAGGGCGTGACACAAGGACATTTTTATGTGGGCCCACCAACGAGCCGAGGCTCGTGGGTGGTAGACACAAAAAATGCGTCGATCCCGTCGGCATTCCTCCTCGAGAGGGCATCTCAGACGCTGGGCAATAAACCCAACCCTGCTCCTTTAAATCGAGGGGGCAGGTGTTGTCTGGGGAGATAGCCCCCTGAGATCAACGCTGTTAATTTACAGGTATTTGCCTCATAACCCACTTGTATGGGCTAGGCACAAGGCCTCGTTTTAACGTGGGCCCACCCACAAGCCGAAGCTCATAGGTGGGAAAGAACACGCTGTTAATTTACATTAACAAACACACTGAAATATATATCTAATATATATCTAAGGAAAGATTTACATAGTATATGGTGGGAATAATTTGCATAATGATTAACAAAATTGGGTTTAATAAATAATTATTTGCTGTTACTGATTTCTAATACTATCATGTTATTCTCAAATGTATTAAGAGCCATCCTATATATAATTTCATATAGAAATCAATGAAAATAACATTAAAATTGTATGATATTTTTATATTCGTTCTTATTTAGTTTCGTTAGTCTTTCTAATTTAATATAATATCTTATTACTTTAAAAATTTAAATACTTGTGCCAAGGGGGCGCATATTTTTGTTAGTAATACCAATAATGTTCTAATTGATTACTGTAGTACTTTTCTTGTTGTTGGCGGAGTGGCCTATTGTCGGTATCAGCCGGACAGCAAGGGAGTCTATCTTCTTTTCGCTAACGCTAGACAAGGGAGATTGTTTTTTTCTATTAAGTGGGGCGCTACACCAACCGTCAGCTACCCAGTAAACCGAAAAATTTAAAAAATACAACAAAGAAAAAAAAATCGATTTTATTTTTGGTTAAAATGTTTCTTTGTCTTTGGTGACGTCATCGTCGTCTTTGAGGAATTAAAAGAATCTCTTATCGTAAATTTCAAGTTTTCTGCCAACGAAATAAATTAATTACGCCATTTTCGGTCGTTTTTTTTAATCAACTCACAGCCAAAAATAAGAATGGATAAAGTGGGGGTGGGGTGGGGCGATGGTGAGTAAATTCAATGAAATAAACAACGGGGATGGTTGTTGTTTTTTTAAATTGTGATATTTTAATCGGCTTAAAATGTGAAATGACGTGGTGAGGGTGGGGGGTGAGTGGTGTGGGGTGGATGGGGGTGAGGGGTGTGGGGTGTGAAAAAGAAAAAAGTTCGATTGATTTGTCTCATCATTGTCAACTTTTTGGAACGACTTTGCAAAAGTCTTCGAGATATGAAGACTTTGGTTAAAATCGGTACTTTATGTCAATAAAGAATTGAGAGGATAAAGTGAAAGAAGGGATTTTAAGAAAGAAAGAAAGAAAGAGAAAGAAAGGGGCCAAAGATTGAGAAGAAAGAAAGAAAAAGAGAAGAAAGAAAGAAAGAAAGAAAAGAAGATTGAAAGAAAGAAAAGAAAGAAGAAAAAGAAGAAGAAAGAAAGAAAAAAGAAAGAAAGAGAGAAGAAAAAAGAAAGAAAAAAGAAAGAAAGAAAGAAGGAAAGAAAGAAAGAAAGAAAGAAAGATAGATAAGAAAGAAAGATTTTGAAGACAGAAAGAAGGAACGAGATCAACGATTGAGAAGAAAGAAAGATTGAGAGAGAATTGAAAGAAAGAAAGAAGGAATGAAAAAACACAAAGACTGAGAAAGAAATTTGAAAAAAAGGAAAAAAGAAAAATAGAAATAAACAAACAAAGAAAAAAAAAAAAAAAAAAAAGAGATCCAAATAATGAATTCAATTTCTAAAATCCTTTAATATTTCAAACATGCGGTCTTGTCTTGTACACTTAGGATATACATGCAATTGCTTAGAACAAAACAAAATTAATATTATATTATTTACTGATTTTCTTTTTCTTTTGGCGGATAAAAAAAATCGAAATTTTCTTTTCGAAATTTTCTTACTTGATTAAATTTTTTCTTTTACCATTTTTCTTCTTAGATTTATTTTATGAAAACATTTTTATGTTTTTGTTTTTTTTTTTTTTTTTATTCTGCTTTTGTTGGGCCCAAAGAAAAAGTAATGGTTCGGGATTTAGTGATGGAATAATAATAATAATAATAATAATAATAATAATAATAAATAATAGAGAAGAAGAATAAGAAGAAGAAGAAGAAGAAGAAGAAGAAGAAGAAGAAGAAGAAGAAGAAGAAATAAGAAGAACAGGAAAGAAGAAGAAGAAGAAGAAGAAGAAAGAAGAAGAAGAAGAAGAAGAAGAAGAAGAAGAAGAAGAAGAAGAAATAATAATAATAATAATAATATAATAAAAATAATAATAAGAAGAAGAAGAAGAAGACAATGCCAAGACAACACCTGCAAGGTTAAAGCACATTGATTTAAAAACAATATGAATAATCGTCTTAATTTTTAAAAAAAGAAAAGATTCCCATAAGCGAAGAAAAACTTAAATCGAAAAGCCAATTGCTTTGAGCTTGAAATGTTATCAACACACAATTCATAATTGTCTTTTCAAATTATTCGTCGTTAAATAATGGCTTCATTGAATAATAAAAAAAGATATTTTATGATCACTATTAACGAATCTTAACTTAGTCTGACACAGGAGATGGGGAGATTTATTGTACAAACAAAATTAAGTGCCTGCGGTTCTTGGTTGCTTGCCATGAAAATCCGCTTTGAAACCTTCTCTTGTATTTCGTCTTGAAAATTTTTGATGCTGAGAAATATATATACATACATCTATATGGAGAAAAAGTAGACAAACACGGATGTTGTGGAAACTTGATGTTTATTGTCGACGATGCAACGTTTCGGTCTCTTATTAGACCATCTTCAGGACTTGAATATAGTTCTTACTCCATGATGGAAGTTTCAAAATGCTGAAAGCGGAGGTCGTCAGTAGGGGGAAGTGTAGTTGGGGGTGGTTAGTGGATTCTTCTTCTCTCTGAATGGGGAGTGCCGAAATGGTCAATGTGGTAACCACAGGGTGTTAGTTGTGGGGATTGGTTGGCTAAATATGTGTATGTGTGTGTGTGTGTGTGTCTGTTTAATTGTTTTTTGTTTATTTATATACATCTATTATATATATATATATATATTATATATATATATATATGTGTGTGTGTGTGTGTGTGTGTGTGTGTGTGTGTGTGTGTTAATGTATGAGTAGTAGCTTACCGTGGGTACGAGTACGATCGTTGGAAGCGCACAGTATCCAGGGGTTAAGACTGAGAAAAAACAAATACAAAGTGCTCAATACAATGTAGAGCAAAAAATTATTTATATAATGGATAGAAGTAACCTACTCGAGTTTCATCGATTGATTCTTCAGGGTTACATCCGTTGAATTAATCGAGTTTTCGATTAATCTCAGTTGGTATAATACATGCCCGTTCGAATGGGACTTATCTTTTATAGACGAAGGCTAAGTCCCATTCCAACGGGCATGTATTGTACCAACTGAGATTAATCGAAAACTCGATTAATTCAACGGATGTAACCCTGAAGAATCAATCGATGAAACTCGAGTAGGTTACTTCTATCCATTATATATATATATATATATATATATATATATATATATATATATATGAGTTGAAAATGGAAGCGAATCAAAAACAGCAAGGATTGACTCTGACGAAGGCCGTTATTTCTTTGTATACTAAAAAAAAAATTGTAATTTTTCTATTATTGTTATTGTTATTGTTATTTTGTATTTAAAATAATAATAGATAGAATACATATGTACACGGATAAACTCCTGGCCGAAACACGTGTCAGTAAAATAAAATAAATCCTATTTTATCCATTCAACATTTTCCTTCCTTTATTTTTCATTTCAATATATATATATATATATATATATATATATATATAAAATATACTCAACCCCTCTACACAAATAGGGTGAAACACAATGTCAGTTTCTTATGCGAAGTTTAGCAGGTTTGTATTCAGAGTTTTCTTTCTCTTAGACTGGTTGCCATACCAAGAGTAAGGAGCCTAGTTTTTCCTGGTTACCCATAGATAGAGGGAGAATAGTCGGATGCATACTTTTCTTTAGAGTATTAGCCCTATGTGAAATGCAAACAGTCTCAATCCCGGATGTGAACTCTAGTTGTCGTGTCCATACCCTCAGGTTTTCCTTCTCTTAGACAGATTGCCCTACCAAGGTTAAAGAGCCCAATCTGTCCTTTGATTTACCCATAGCTTGAGGGAGAAGAGTTGGGTTTATACCTTACCTTAAAGTATTAGCGTTATGTGAAATGCAACCAGCCTCATCCCGGATTTGAACTCCTCTCGCCGTGTTCATCTCATACAACGATAAACATTATACACGTGTGCCGACAAAAATTGCTGAGAAATAAGCAATCATTTTAACAAACAGGAAAATTGCATTTATATAATTGCTACGACTTCTGTCGCATAATTATTACATTAGCATATAAATGTCACCCATTAAGTGTAATAACTACGAGAAGTTATTACATTTAGTGAATGATATTTATAAGCAGTTATTACATTTAGTGTGCGTGATATTTATGTAACAATTATTTGGGGCGTACAGGTAGGATGTGACAATGCTGCAAGTCTGGGGCATCCAGTGAAGATGGGATTTTATATTCACTAGTAATGGATCTGTGAGTCTACTACTAATACGATGGGCTTGGTTTGGTTTGGTTTGGTTTGATGGCATTACAGCACGTCAACTCTTGTTGGGTTATTTTATGCCGAAGACGTTTTCTTATTCATTCTTGATGGGTATTCAATCTTTTGGATTTTATGGCATGTCAACCCTTGTGGGTTAAACGTTTTATATTTATTGATGTGTATTCAAAGATCTAGTTAAAATCTATTTTCTTCAAACACGTTTTTAAACTGCTTTTTCTGTATCACCCCTAAGTCCCTAACATGTACTACCTTTCCGACTCATAGTGAATCTGGGAGTAATGATTCCTCAGAGCTCCAGAATTTAAACTTCACCATCAGATAGACTTTAACGTCATATTCAGGACACTAAAACCCTCAGTCACTGCCTCCAATACATGACAAAAGGGTTGGGGGCTTGCCATAGAAGCAATAGGGTTGAGGCAATCATATAGGTGCTAGGGCTTGATGTGACCAGTTAATTGATCGACCGTCTGTCTATCCTAAGTAAGGGCCAAAGTAGAGGGTTCAGCCACCAGGGTTTCATCCTTAAGCATCACGGATCGCCACCCACGGACAACAGGTAGCCCCATTGGGCGGTCTTCTTGGTAAATACAGCTCCAGTACCGTTTCTGCTTGAGCTCACGTTTTATGCTGTCAAATAATTCCAGTGAGAAAATGGCATTTTATTTGGGATTTTTCAACTGCAGTGGTGCTTTGGCTTACGAGTATCCCCTTACGAGTTTTCCGACTTATGAGCTCTCACTAGCTCGATTTCTTTGTGCTGAGTGCTTAAATTTGAGGTACGAGCGAGCTTCAAATACACTTATGCTCACTAAGAAACTTTTAGGTTTCCAAATTCATGACGCCAAAGAAAAATATTTTTCATAAAAATGTATATTAAAACATATTACAATTCATAATTCATTACATTCTATGATTCATTATGTTTTTTATACAACACATTTTCTTATTCAAAAGAGCATAACAAAAGAAATGAGGGTGTTTTTGGTGGTGGGGAGGCTGGAACGGATTAATGGCATTTCAATTTTTTTCAATAGGGAAAAATTGGTTTGATATAAGAGGAAATTGAGGTACGAGTGGAATGAATAAAATTCGTAAGTTAAGGAACCATTGTATATGTAATATAGAATAAAATCATGAAGACATAATACAGAGTGCATAAAAATACCTCCTAAATTTTAACCTGTCACCTTTATAGTGCTCACAAACTTAGGTAAATCGTAATGGTAGCTTTATTTACCTAATGAAAAACGTAAAATAGGGTATTATTGTAGAGGTTGGAACGGTTTAATGACATTTAAGTTTATTTCAATGGGGAAAATTGATTTGGTATACGAGGAAATTGAGTTACGAGTAGAAATTAAACTCGTAATTCAAGGTGCTAGTGTATTTTAGGTTGGCTGGTTGGCTGGTTGGATTTTACGGCATCTTAACTCATTGGGTTATTTAATTGAGTTACGAGCGGAAGGAATTAAACTCGTAAGTCAAGTTGCCATGTCAACTCATTGGATTAAAATAACCCTGCCGAGTTGACATGCCGTAAAAGCCAACCAACCAGCCAACCAGCCAAAATTTCATTGGCAAAAGACGTTTTGATTTATACATTTTTGTTGCGTATTCAATTTCTTCTTTTAAATTCTTTTTTTATAATTCATTTTAATCTATTTAACCCATAGATGGGACCCTAACAGATACTACCGCTTTGAGTCCGAGTTGACCTGGGAGTAATGGCAATAAAGGGGTACTCTACACTCCCCAGAGCTTTACCATTAGATACAGTTTAACATCATACTCATGAAACCAATATATTTTCAAAAGAATGTAAAGAATGATTTTTATTTATTTCTGAAAAATAAAAAAAAACATCTGTCAAGTTTTGTCAGCTGATTTTGAACTGACAACACAAAGAGAAAAAGAAATGAAAATGTCTCGCGTTTATTTTTCAATAATTATTTACACGTCATTTTCTTGTCTTTAATTCTGGAATGGCAAAAGGGAATTTTTCTGGCTTCTCATCTGGATTCTTCGTTGCCTTGGGTCTTTTTATTAATGACAGGGGGGACCTTCGTCAGGATTCTTTCAAACAAGCATGAATGAATTTGGTGGAATCAGAATTTTACCTCTGGCCATTAAAGATGACACATTTCTTTCTAAAGATAGATAGATAGATAGATAGATAGATAGATGGATTATAAGATAGATGGATAGATAGATAGATTCTAAGATAGATGGATAGATTTTAAGATAGACAGATAGATAGATATATTCTAAGATAGATGGATATAGATGGATAGATAGAGATATAGATTATAAGATAGATGGATATACTTTAAGATAGATAGATAAATAGATTCATAAAAACACAAATAGATAAATAGATAGATAGATGGAGAGAGATGGAGAAGAGAGAGAGAGAGAGTGTGTGTGTGTGTGTGTGTGTGTGATTTGAATAAATTCAGATTGATGATTGATAGATTTGAAAAACTCAGATACATGGATAAATAAATAGATTCAAATAAACTAAGATAGATAGATAAATAGATAGATAGATAATATACAAATTGACACAAACAGATATTAATAGTTTTGATATTATATATATATATATATATATATATATATATATATATATATATATTAATTAATAGTCATCTACAGACACGTGTTTCGGTGTTTCACGCCTCTTCAGTGTGGCTAGACACAACTATCTTTGGCTAGGGTCGAACTCAGACTAACCGTATGGTAGCCCGATATCTTATCCCCTCGTCCACTGAAGGCTGTAGCGGGGACTGGTGTTTTTAAACTATTAAGTATATAGGTTTGTTTATGTATTTTACGATCACTGAGAGATCAAATTTCCGGGGAAACGATCATTGCTTATATGCTTAGTAGTGAGAGTTAATTTAAATTATTAATTAGAGAGCTCATACCAAATGTATGGGAGTATATATATATATATATATATATATATATATATATATATATATATATAATATACCAAGCGTGTTGGTAAATCCTTGCGGTAAGAAAAAAAACTCAGCAAATAGTTTGATTGTAAAAATATACTACCAAACATCAACCGGGGAGAAAAAAATGTTTGAAAAAAAGAAAAGACCAAGATAGTTGTACCAACAAAAAGTAATCTATTGGTACAGTATTTTGGCCAAAAGACAAAACAATTTATATGCATATATATGTATATAAGATATATCTATATATTCATATAACCGCTAGGAGAATAGCTAATAAGTAAAAAGTGCTCAATACCTAAGTAGAGCAAATAATAAAGATAAATCTAATGAGTCAGATAAACCTACTATTAGTTTCGCTTAATGCTCTTCGGGGCTAAGATCTGAGTCAGATCTTAGCCCTGAAGAGCATTAAGCGAAACTAATAGTAGGTTCGTCTGACTCATTAGATTTATCTTTATATTTATATATATATATATATATAGAGAGAGAGAGAGAGAGATAATAAATGTGAAGCTAAAAAGAATGCATATGATTCATAAATATTTGAATAAAATTTCAGATACCAAATTTTATAACAATTTCTATGGTTCTTCCCATTATCTTATAATAAGAATAGAATATTTAAAAATTCCCAACCATTTTTCAGAATTAATTCATGATTGATACAGATTTCAGAAAATAAAACTCGAAAATCTCAAGAACTGATGGGAAATTATACATTGATTAATTACTATTAGTCTTTTTCTAAGTCAATGTTTGCCATACAAGACAATTCCCTTCTTTTACTATTTGTCTTTCAGAAACAAACAAAAATGCTCTTATGATTTATAGTTAAACAGAAAATATCTATTTGTTAGTTAATCGTTTCATTACTCTTTATCCACCTTCTGTCTGTCTGTCTGTCTTTCTGCTCCTTCTCTCTCTCTCTCTCTCTCTCTCTCTCTCTCTCTCTCTCTCTCTCTCTCTCTCTCTCTCTCTCTCTCTCTCTCTCTCTCATGTGTTGAGTTGGAGAAAGTCGTTATTGATGGATGGATAGAAGATTGATTAATAGATAGATGGATAGATAGATAGATAGATAGATTCGGATAAAACTCGGGTAGATAGATAGATCTCTTTATCCCCCCCTCTCTCTCTCTCTCTCTCTCTCTCTCGTGCGTTGAGTTGACGAAAGTCGTTATTGATGGATAGATCGATAGATCGATGGATAGATAGGTAGATAGATGAGTTCGGATAAACTCAAATACATAGATAGATAGAGAATATATAGATATCTTTTTATCAATCCTCTCTCTCTCTTCTCTCTCTTCTCTCTCTCTCTCTCTCTCTCTCTCTCTCTCTCTCTCATGCGCTGAGTTGACGAAGGTCGTTATTGATGGATAGATCGATAGATCGATGGATAGATAGGTAGATAGATGAATTCGGATAAACTCAGATAAATAGATAGATAGATAGACAAATAGATAGATATCTTTATCACCCCCCCTCTCTCTCTCCCCTCCCTCCCTCTCTCTCTCTCTCTCTCTCTCTCTCTCTCTCTCTCATGCATTGAGTTGACGAAGGTCGCTATAGATGGATAGATCGATATATTGATGGATAGATAGGTAGACTGAGATAATCCAACAGAAACACCAAATATTCACGTTTTGCCACAACTCACTAATAGTTTGGATTATTTGGATTATTCGGACTAATGTCCTCATCTCTACTAATAGTTTGTTTGTTTTTTGCGATATCGAAAAGAACCAGATGATTTTAGTCAGAACAATTTGATGGTGCTTGATAATAGTAAAATAAGGAGATGTGGAAATGTGGGGGAAAACAACATTTTAGTTATCCGTTATATAACAGTGGTAATTAACTAGAATTTAAGAATGACGTGTGAAAGACTGACCTGTTAGTTTCTGATAAGTACCAACAGAACGAAGAGTGAAACGGAGATATTGAGAGGAGTGAGTCTTGTCAAAGTTTTTTTGTAGTAGACAGACGGCAGAGTCTGGGTTGAGTGTTTTTAAAAATAGATGCAAGATGAGTGTCTGTTGTCCAAGGCATTTTATTTGGGTTAAAATTGAGTAAAATTAGCTCTGTGTAAAACAACAACTTGTTTTTAAGAACTGCCAACATTATATTATAACATATTTCCATACTTCACAAAATTCTTATTGAGATTATTTTATTTGTAAGACGTAGCATCTTTGTCTCATCGGGGACGCTATTTTGTTTTCTCTAGCCGTCTTTTGCAAGTCTCGGTTTTTGGTGCACAATTAAGAAGTGTTGCGGGATGGGGATGAGAAATGGTGGGAGGGGTCCTTTTTTTTGCATGGAGGGGACAGGTTGCTTGCCCAATCATCGACCAATTGTTAAAACGCCGACGGCCATGTTGGATAAAAGTTTTCTGTGATATTGAAACCTTATCAAATTCGCTTTTCGTCTTTATCTTACTCATTTCCTAAAGACTGATTTCATTTTCCAATTTTCTCTCATTACGAAAATCATTTGCAGAAAATGGAGAAACACACAAAGTGGAGAAAAAAGAAACAAAAAAAAAGAAAACACAAAAAAAGAAGTGAAAATCAATCTTCTGACACACAGACAGACGCAGATATTTTTGGAAACATCAAAAAGAATTTTCCCGTTTTTAATCATCTAAAATTTCAGGAAGAACCTCTCAAACGCTCATCTAATGCTCTATATCTGATTTCTTTCAATGATCCTAATTCTGTTGAAAGTTTTCTAGTTCTGGTGAGTGTGAAGTGGGGAGTGGTTAAGGGTTTGAATTATGATCGACAACGAATGATTGTCTCCATCCGGGTTCTTTTTTGAAGGAACAAATTGCCATATGTAAAACGCTTAAAGCAGTTTTGAGCAAAATGGTCAGACATTTCATTTCCTCCCACTTTTTGAATATTGTAGACAACTGCAGAATCTTTTAGGCTTAATTTTAAAAAAATGCCTTAGAAATTCAGATTCTTAATATTTTCACCATTTTAGTATCTAAAGCAAAAGTTATACGTATTCATCCAATCTGTCCATTAAACTGCATCTAGTGGTGAGGTTCCAATTCTGGATCTCTGGGGAGTGTGGAGTACCTCTTCATTGCCATTACTCCCAGGTCCACTCTGACCCAGAGTTAAACTGCATCTAGTGGTAAAGTTCCAATTCTGGAGCTCTGGGGAGTGTGGAGTACCCCCTTTATCGCTTTTACTCACGGGTCCATTCTGACCCGAAGTGTTAGTACCTATTAGGGTCCCATCTATGGATCAAATAGATAAAAAATGTGTTTAAAAAATTGAATACCCATCAAGAATGAATAAAACAAAACCTATTCCACATAAAATAAGCCAACAAGGGTTGACATGCTGTAAAATGAAACCAACCAACCCCTCCACACGAACAGCTTAACTGGCTTGAATTCAGAGTTTCCCTTCTAGATTGGTTGCCATACCAAATGTTGCATAGGGGCCAAGGTCGAGTTGTAGTAAGAGTTGTTAGCAGTAGTAGTTGCCATTAGTTCAGAGTACAAGAGTGCAAGAGTTTACCAACAATTCTGGTATATTAAATTATATATATATATATATAATATATATATATATATATATATATATATTATATATATTATATATATATATATATATATAACAGTCTGTACGATATTCTACACACCGAGCGATCCTTTGCCGGGATTACACTTGTCAAGTTCATTTTCTGTAAGAAAAAGTATCGAATTTTATACGATACATGCATTGTAAGTGCCTTCAAGTAAAAATTATATATATATATATATATATATATATATATATATATATATATATAGTAAAACCACGAAAATTAACGGACTCCGAAGAATCGAACTTGGTATTTAACGGACTAAATCTGCAGGATCAAAATGCCCAACTAAGTGCGAATTATCTTCAGATCGGGTGATGCTTGTTAACCGATCCTTTGGTGTAAGAACATTCTTAAAACCCACAACGGAATTTAGTGAACATTAACTGATGTGAACATTAACTGATGACTTGACTAAGATCAGTGTTGAATTGGTTTGTAATTTTATCTAATGTTCTCCCTCTATTAAATGGACATCTTCCTTGTCATGGCTTTAATGGTTTCACTATTAATTCACCTGTTTTTCTTTTCGCTGATTTTTGTATTTCTGGTTTGCCTCTCGAATATTGCCACCCCAGATAAAGTCGGGTAAGAGAGAGAGAGAGAGAGAGAGAGAGAGAGAGAGAGAGAGAGAGAGAGAGAGAGAGAGAGTTTGTGTGTTTATGTAAGAGAAAGAGAGGGAGAGAGTGTGTGTGTGTGTGAGAGAGAGAGAGGGGGAATAGAGAGAAAGAGAGAATGTGTGTATGTGTGTGTGGTGTGTGTTTTTGTGCAAGAGAGAGAGAGAGAGAGAGAGGGTATTTAATTAGATAGAGTGTGTGTGTCTGTATGAATGTGTTTGTGTAAGAGAGAAAGAGAGAGGACTAGTTAGAAAGAAAGGTAGAGAGTGTGTGTATGTATGTGTGTTTTTTGTGGGTTTGTGTAAGAGAGAGAGAGAGAGAGAGAGAGAGAGAGAGAAAGAGAAAGAGAAAGAGAATAGAGAGAGTGTGTGTCTGTGTTTGTGCTTGTATGTGTGTTTGAGAGAGAGAGAGAGAGAGTGTGTGTGTGTGGTGTGTGTTGTGTGTGTGTGTATGTGTAGTTTGTGTGTTTGTGTAGAGAGAGAGCGAGGAATAAGAGAGAGGGTGTGTGTCTGTATTTGTGCTTGTGTAAGAGAGAGAAAGAAAGAGAGAGAGAGAGAGAGAGAGAGAGAGAGAGAGAGAGAGAGAGAAAGTGTGTGTCTGTTTTAGATTCCACGTATTTCTAGTCTACCTAGGTGAATATTAACACAACCATACATGGTCACAATAATAATTCGAACGCGAGAGTGTGCGCGCGCACGCGTGTTTGTGTGTGTGTATGTGTGTGTATGTATGTATGTGTGTGCGTTTGCAAGGTTGACATACATACAGACAGAGGGCGTGTGTGTGCATTCTACCCCAAAATGTGTGAAATTTAACAATCAAATTGCATATAATCCAATCACCAAAATATTTATGATTGAGACTTAAAAGCTTTTAGTTTTTTTCCATCTTCGATCATCATCTTTGCCCGATCACCCCCGGTCATAAATCAATCTACTAATCTTGCAAGCCATTACAGTTATAGTCATTTTGATTTTTCACTAAGTGCCTCCCCATAGTAGTAGTCCCGTCTTCAAGACAAATCTTAGACTCGTAAATATCGAAATGCGTCTTGACTCGACGACCAAGATGAGAAGTTATGTTTGCCACTGGCAATTCGTTGGTTTGGTTACTTTTAGAATTAAAACTCTTAATCTTAGGATTTTTTACAGTTTCTCTCTCTCTCTCTCTCTCTCTCTCTCTCTCTCTCTCTCTCTCTCTCTCTCTCTCCTCTCTCTCTCTCTCTCTTACTCTTTCTCTTTCTCTCTCTCTCTCTCTCTATCTATCTATCTTTTTTCTTTCTCTTCCACCCCCACCCCACCCAATAAAATGTTAACTCTCTCCCCCCCCTCTCTCCACTCCCTCTCTCCCCCTCTCTCTCTGTCAATTTCTTCTTTCTCTTCATCCCAGTATTCTTTGCTTCCCACCACTATCTTTGGTTGTTCACACCTCTATCTATCTATCTATCTTCCCCCTCTCTCTCTCTCTCTTTCTCTTTCTCTTTCTCTCTCCCTCTCCTCTCTCCTCTCTCTCGATCTATATTTCTCTCTCTTTCTGTATACGCCCCCAACCCACCCTCATAAAATTTGAACTCTCTCTCTCTCTCTCTCTTGAACTCTCTCTCTTGAACTCTCTCTCTCTCTCTCTCTCTCTCTCTCTCTCTCTGTCGATCTATCTATCTCTCTATCTTTATCTCTCCACCCCAACCCCACCCCATAACATTTGAACTCTCCCTCATACCCCCTCCCTCTCTTTCTCTTTCCCTCGCTTTCTTCTTTCTCCTTATCCCAGTATTCTTTGCTTTCCACCCACTATCTTTAATTGTTCCCCTCTCTCTCTCTCTCTCTCCTCTCTCTTCTCTCTCTCTCTCTCTCTCTCTCTCTCTCTCTCTCTCTCTTCTTTTCTTTCTCCTCCACCTCTCTCTATCGATCTATCTATCTTTCTCTTTCAGCCTCCACCCCGATCCCATAAAATGTGAACCCCTCGCTCCCATCCACCCTCTCTCTCTCTCTCTCTCTCTCTCTCTCTCCGCCCCCACCCGCCCCCATAAAAATAGATACTTTATTTGTCCATTATTATTTAAAGGGTAAAAAACTTGTCTCGACGAATTATCAAAATAACAAACTTCGTGGTAGGTGGGGGCGGTGGGAGGTAGTCTTTGACTTACTTGACCCCCCCGACCCCAACCTCTTTTCTTCCCCTTGTTCCCCCCCCCCTTCTGAATAAACTTTTCTCTTTCGAATGTGTTGGACTAATATTCACATTTTATATTATCATCTTCTGATTTGTCCCTTTGACAGATCCCTACTAAAAAAACGGATCATCCTTTCACGAGAGATGAACGTCTGTCACTAAAAGATAAAATACTAAATAGACGCCATCTTTTTTAATGGCTTCTTCTTGGTCAACACAGACACACAATTTAAACAATAAAAATGAAAAATCTTCTTTATTTAGATTTTGCCGGGACTTTTTGGGGAGGTGATGGGGCCACCGAATTCATTAACTCAAATTATTATTTTAACTCCTTTTGAGTTTTTTTTTTTTTACATCAGTTAGCTGATGGTGTTTCACTGGAGTCTGAGTGACAGCAAGTCTCCTCAGGTCTCCAGACTCTTCTGATTATTATTATTATTATTATTATTATTATTATTATTATTATTATTATTATTATTTACTCCTTTTGAGTTTTCACATCAGCATTAGCTGATAGTCTTTCACTCGAGTCTGAGTGACAGCAAGTCTCCTCAGGTCTCCAGGACTCTTCTAGATATTCTGGCAGATTGCAGCAGTGCAGTTTTCTGTATGGTATCAATCCTTCCTCTGATGTCCAGATTTTCCAAACCCTTTTCTAATCCTTTTGGGACTGTTCCAAGTGCACCAACTACAATCGGTATCACTTTGACTTTCATATTCCATAACTTTTTCAGTTCTCTAGCAAGGTCCACGTATTTGTCCATTTTTTCATTTTCCTTCAGCTTCACCCTGTGATCTGCTGGAACTGCAAAATCTACAAGTTGACAAGTTCTTTCTTTTTTGTTAATCGACACCAGGTCGGGTCTTCTTACTGGGATAAGGTGATCCGTTTTTATTTCAAAGTCCCAGAGAATTTTATGCGTTTCGTTCTCAAGAACAGATTCTGGTTTATGCATATACCATTTTGTTGTATGGTCAAATTTTTTTTTTTTCATAATTGCCAGTGGATCACCTTCCCAACCCAATCGTGTCTAGTTTTGTACTCCCTTTGTGCTAGTTTGCTACATTCGCATAGTACATGGTTTACAGTCTCATTTCTATTACCGCATAATCTACAGTTACTATTTTTTGGGGTCTTATCAATTTTTGCTTTGATATAGTTTGTCCTTATGGCATTATTCTATGAATTAGTGATTCAGTTTCTATTTTAAGGTTTCCTTTTCTTAACCACATCCAGATTTTTTCATGTGCAACCTCTCCGATTTGTCGTTTGAAGTGTCCATATAGTTTTTCTTCCCATTTTTGATTTCTAGTCTTTGTTGTTTTTCTGTTTGTCCATATGCCACATCTACTATCGTTGGCCACCATAAGTAATTTATCTTTGCTCTTTTTTGTGTAGTCTTCGAGTTATTATTATTATTAATTATTATTATTATTATTATTATTGAGGGGGTGGTGGTGGTGATGGTGAAGTTTTTAATCTTTCTTTTTTTTTCTCCGCTTTAATTCATTTAATCCAATCATTTGCGGCGTTTATTTATATCGATTTCCAGCCCCTCTCCCCCACTTCCTGTCATTTTGTCCCTCATAAAATGTAAAATTACAATTTTTCAATCTTTCAATCAGCGAAGAACCCCTAAAAAGGGTTCAAATATCAGTCAAGTACTGCTTTATGGCATTTTTAGTCACCAATAAATTTTTATTTTTTGTTTTTTCTGTTCTTTTTTATTTTACTCATTTTTTTTCTTCTTCTTTTTCTTCTTTTAATTTCTAAAAGTTAATTAGCCACGACTTAAGAAGGATTATCTGCGAATAATAAAACTGTCATCGTACAAAGAAAAGAAAGAAAAAATCCAAAAAAAAGAATGAAAATACCGATCATTATCAAAGAAAATTCTGAATGGAACTTTTTGGCAAATTATCAAAATTTATTATTTTTTCTAAAGATTTCACTTTAACTAAATTTATTTCAGTTTATACAACAAAAGAGATTAGGCAACTCATGTGGTATAAGGGTTAGCAAAATAGATTCAGACCATTGGTAGTGAGTTCGATTCTCCCTGGGCGCCCTATAACCTGGCCTTGTACCACATCTAAGCTAAACTTAGTAAATAAATAACAAGAGAGATAGACGCCTTGCATAGCATAATGGTTAATTATTAAGACTAGCAACGTATTAAGAGTGAGTTCGATTCTCACTAAGTGCCAATTACTTCCTAGTTTTACAATTTTGAGACAGCTAGTCAAACATATTAATTACTACTGAATAGTGAACTCAGCGGGTGCTCCAAACTTCTAGTCAAACTTCTAGCCTTGTGACAAATCTGAGCAATGTTTAGTTTCTTAAAGACATACGGCCAAGTCAAAACATCGACATTTGTTAAGCTTGGGCAGTAGGAAAATATGAGTGTTTTAAAAATTATATATATATATATATATATATTATATATATATATATATATATATATATTTCAAACTCAACGGATTTAAAACATCCGTCATCTTTTATCTATGTAAATCCTTTTTCTCCTTGAATAATTTCATTGTCCTGAAGAAGGTTTCTTTTGAAAACCGAAATGTTCTAACATCGACTAATAAATTTCCATCCATTATAACATCCCATATTTGTTCTACATTTTACACACCCATACCACACACCCCACATACCACACACACACACACACACATATATATATATATATATATATATATATATATATATATATATATATAATTATATATATATATATATATATATATATATAAATTTAAAAAAATAAATCCGACAGTAGAAAATAGAAAAACACAGAGTATTCCAATAACGGCCGTCGACTTTTCCGACTTCCCTAGCAAGTTTAGCGAATTCATAATGAAATATCTCAATTCAGCCTTCATGAAATTTACCGTTAAAGTCTGCTCCACCAAGTGGTAAGCACTTGAGATAAGCATCATGATGGACTGTGTGATTTCCCCACTTCTTTTCGTCCTGGCCATGGAACTCATATTACGAGGTGCAATGAACACGTTGAAAGGAGTGATAACAAAAGAACATCTGATTCTTCCTCCTTCCAGAGATTTTATGGATGACATCATCATGTTCGTCCCGTCTAAAATCGCTGCTGATAACCTACTACAAAGATACTATAATCTTTTCACATGGACGAGAATGAAGGCTAAGCCAAAGAAAAGTCGAAGCCTATCTTTAGTCGGAGGATCTGTCAGGGAGATCCATTTCAAAATTGGGGGTGATCCCATCAGTCAGGGAAAAACCGATAAAGAGCATCGGACGTTTTTATTCAATCGACATTATTCAATTTTATTATTCAATTGATATCGGGGTACAGAAGTTCAGAAAGTAGCCTTGAAGAGCCTTAAATCAATCGACAAAACTTGTCTACCCGGAAATATGAAATTATCAACATGGATTGCTACCCCGCCTTTTGTGGCCCCAACAGATATATGAGATTGTACTATCTCGCATTTATTCAACGGTATAGCAATAAATACCTACATAATGGCTTGGAGTTCCTCCTTGTTTTTCGAAAGTAGGTTCATATAACAATATTGGAAACATACAACTCCTAATATATTCACTAGTAGAAGAGTTCATGATTGGGAAAGTACAGATTCATATGACGATGAAGGACTCAGACGACGAAGTCATTCAAAAGGCGCATCCAGAGATAAAATCAGGCACGAAATGGTCAGTCGTTAAGGTCGCCCAGGAGGCGGAATGCAGCCAACGAAGCAAAGACATTATAGGCGTCACTCAAACCAGACGAGCTGGGCTGAGCAGTACGAACAACACGGTATTCTCCCAAGAGGGACCAAAAGGAAAAAGAGACAAGGTGATCGAAAAGTAAGGATGTTTGAGAAGGAACAGGGAACAGTCACATCTGTTACTCAGGCCAAACAAAATGCCTGAACAAAATGGAATGATATCGAACTAATCAATTATCGTGAAAATCCCTAATTGCAATGGAACCACTATCGATATTCCTTCTTAGATCTACATATATCCCTCTAGATACCATGATAATATCCAACCAATGAACAGCCTACAATTTAATCAGTTTTCAAACTTATCAATGTGTTAATGTTTAATGTAAACTATTACATTCACCTATGTGTGAACCATTTGCTTAATTGTGTGGATCCAACCATGAAAACTCACACACAAAATGCTGAAGTCTTATGGTGCCATCCCAAGAAATAAGATAAATGCAGTATGGTATTCAGGCAGATATGCTAGATTTATATGTTTGTGAATTCTTGTGGTGAGAGAAATTCAATGAAATTCTTAAAGATATAGTTGACTCATAATAAAGGTTTGAAAAAATCCATCAAGCACTTAAAATGGTCTTATTTTTTTAACGTATAACAATTTAATGAACACTGCTCCAAAGGAACGCAACCAAAAAAAATCTAAAGTGAAAAGGTCGAGAAAGTTCAAGAGTGTCCAAGAAAGGACTATTTTGAATTATTCTATAAATTTTATATATATATATATATATAATCTCCTACCAAATGTGACCAACCTAAAATTATGGGGATATACCGATTCGGATCTTTGATTTTCGTGTAAAATTGATCGAGATATTTTGCGTCATGTGCTATCTGCATGTCCACAATCACTTATAAATGTACACGTGGCAACATAATAAGATTTTTGTGCTGATCATGGATGTATAATTTTTAAAATTCTCTGTCCGGTGGCAAAAGCAGCTTGGTAGAGTTAAGAGTGGCAGTACCGCCTTGAGCTACCAAAACTATGTCATCAATCCTGGTTGACGGTTGATAAAGGCAGGGTTTCGCATGTGCTATCATAGGGTCCTAACAAGCAGATCAGAGTGAACCTGGGAGTTATGCTAATGAAAGATTACTCCTCACTTCTCTCAGCTACTGAACTGGAGCCTCACCATCAAATACAGTTTAGTGTCATGCCAAGGACAGTCCTGTTTGGCGACAGTACAACAATTTCGTCAAGTCTTATTTTGAAGGGATATAATTGCATTTGTATCAACACAAGGAGATTGTTTAGCTCAGTCTGTAAAGCACCCGACTCGGAATTGCAAGTTTCTGAGTTCGATACCGGGTCAGCGCATGAGTAACACAAATTGGGTAATCTGATTTGTGCTGTAAATGGAGAGTTGACGGTAGGTGTGGCGCTTTACCCAAACCAAAGCAATCTCCCTGGTCTAGCACTACCGAAAAGAGGATTGACTTCTTCGCTGTCCGGCTGATACCGACAATAGATCAGTTCACCAATTAACATCCTTTTCTTCCCTCTGTGAAGACTGACATTTGACACGAGTTGTTTGATTCCCCCCCCCCCCCACGGGATGTTTGATTCCCCTGCCCCTTCACCCTCTCGGGCTGTTTGATTCCCCTGTCTCCACGATCTTTCATTGTCCACTGTAATTTATTTCATAAGTAACACACGGATTACAGTTAGTAGATTTTGTTCCCACTTGTCTTGAATCTACATCAAAGCAACTAACATTATGTGAGTCACGTGTGTAAGAATCAGTAAAGTAGACTAACAGATTATTGGTAGTGAGTTCGATTCACACTGGGTGCCAGATCAATAATGGAAGATTTGTAATCTTGTCTTCCAAATCTTTCATTGTTTTAAATCTAATATTAAGAACATGAAAATGTTGTTAATTTTCAAGCCTCAAATCAAGATGGCGACATATTGTTGTGTCACAGATGTGACACTGTATAAACAACTTAAATATGCTATCATTATACCAGCTGAAATTCAAGTATTGAACTCTTATTTACATTTTTACAGATATTTCAGCTTACTCTCTACACACACACACACACACACACACACACGCACACACACACACACACGCAGGTTAATATCGCTATACAAAGTATATATATCTCTTAGATGCAGATAGATATATCTTACATATCTACGTATTGCTTGCATGTATAATGCATATATTAAGAAAGAAACAAAAATATATATGTATTTAAAAATCAGAATACGCGAGCTTAAAAATAGATGAAAATGGCGCACATTGGGTAGTAGGGGTAGTTGTAAACACTGGCAGATAAAATTAAGATAAAAAAAAATGACCTCACTAATCAGGAGGGTATAGCTATATAACATCAAGACTAAGGAGTACAACTCAGTAGGGATAATAGATAAGGTATTTTGATTGAGAATAACACAAGACTAAAGCAGACAGACATAGGCTCCATTCCAACAAGAGGAGAGTCGGTATGACATCAAAACACCAACAACCAAAAGATTCTTGAGAGAATGAAATACAATCGAATCGCCCCTGGAGGTGGGAAAAATGTATAAATGTAAGCAATTTAGCTATTTGCTAGTTTGAAATAAAGAAGTGATCTGACGAATCTCGGTGGGCCTCAGATACCCACGAGTGGAAATTGTCTAATCACGATACCCTTTTTATTCACACACACAACACAAACACCACACATACCCAACACACACAGCACATATATGTATATATATATATATGTTTGTGTGTGTGTGTGTGTGTGTGTTTGGTTAGATTTCCGACATGTCAACCCTTGTGGGTTATTTTATGCCGAATACATTTTTAATTCATTCTTGATGGTTTACTGACATTTGTCAAATTCATTTTTAAATACATTTTTGTTATCTCGTTTCTCTACTTAACCCACATCGAGCGACGGCCTACAGGTACTACCATTCCGGGTGGATGACAATGAAGGGGTACTCACATTTCATAGAGCTCCAGAATTGACTTCACCAATCAGATGCAGTTTAACTCCGCACCAGTATATCTAGAACCCTTAGCCTTCGAACATATGATAAAAGGGATTTGAGGTTTGACATAAGCGCAATAGGGTCGGGACAATTTTATAGGTGCTAAGGCTTGATGTGAATTGGAGGAGACCTCTCCGCCCGTCCGTCTAGTCTGAGTATGGGCCAAAGTAGAATGTAGGTTGTCATGGACTGCTTAGCCATCAGGGTTCCGTCCTTAAAGTATCACGGGTCACCACATACGCCAACAGGTAGTCCTATATTAAGGGACTTTACCCTCTACAAGGTGCATTCGGTGTATTCTACAGCCGCACCAATGAGGGCGGACTGGTCTATGAAAACGAAAAATCTGAAATTCAAACATGTTTAACTCTGCTAAAAATTGACCTTGTGTACATCCTGTTATTGTGCGCGGGGGGGGGGTAAGTACATATAGATTTACCAAGAATTTCTATTTTTTAAGAAATCAGTTTGGCAAAATTTAATGCGGATTCGTTGTTTAGGGGCAGTCGGCTATAAGATTACTGAAAAGATAATTTAAATGAAAACTGCACTCTGCTGAGTAAATTCATGTAATAAAGGGATGATCCTAGACGTCTAGATAACTGTCTGAACCATTTGACAAATTCTAGTTTTATCAGTGGGATTTTTTTTTAACTATCAAGCCGGTCTCGGTATTTTTTAACACGGTTCATATATATGGGTATTGTCCAACTTTGTGCTGTGGTGGTTGCTCACTGACCCCCCTCCGCCACTGGTCGATTATTCTAATGCAAAATTCATGGCTGATAATGAGTATAATCTTCCTGATCTCTCACTCTTTGGCGGTTGTGCCGTTTTAGAAAAGAATTGGTAAATATTCATTTTGCCGCCAGGATATGAAGGAACACGCCACACTTGCAAAACGCGCACAGACCCGCGCGTAGGCAATACATAGACATTGTTCAGATGAATCGCTTAACAATATATATATATATAATATATATACTATATTAACTATATTATTATCACGAGTACTCATATTATGTTTCTATAATATATGATTGAATCATCTAAACAAATTGTCGATACATGAAGACTGGTCTGCACACGCAAAGGTTCCGAGTACAGACCGGCCTCACATAAATCAGCACTATCGAGTGTAGCAGCAGGGATCTGTGTAGTAAAGTGGGGAGCCGAATGTAAGGTTTGTTGTCTGCTCACCCCGTAGAGAACAATCTCCCTGGTCGAGTGCTAGTGAAAAGGAGAATATACCCCTCGCTGTCTGGCTGATACCAACGATAGGCCCTGCCGCGACTTTAATTTATATCTGCGTGTGATGTAGATATAATATAAATTTACACACACCACACAAAATATATATACGCAATTCACACACACACAACACACACAATGTGTCACACCATCAAACACCACACAACACACACACAAGTGAAATAATAAAAATTAAAAGATTTAGCGCCTTCAAAATAGCATAAAAATGTTAGAGGATTGGAAAAAAAATAATTTGAAAAATAAGTAATGTGATTTTTATTAATTTACAATTTTTCAGTTTCAATGTATATTTTTATATATATAATATAATATATAATATAATATAATTTAGTATAATAGGTAGTATGTGTTGTGGTGTATTCACGATTACTCATTTTATATGTAGTAATATAATTGATGACATACACACAAACACATACAAATATATATATATATTGTGTGTGTGTGGTGTGTGCAGTGTGTGTATTCATGTTTACCTCCATTTATTGATATATATAGTATAATATATAAATTTAGTTAGATTGATGGCACTTAACACACACACACGCACGCACACACACATATATTATATATATAATATATATTTGTGTATACCAATGTCCTGATGAAATCATTTGGATTTAGAAAACATGGTAGAAAAGATTACCAAACTCTTTTTTCTACTCAATAAACACACACGACACAGACACTACACACACATATTCTATATATAGTATATAATATAGTATAGTATATATATTACAACTCATTTAAAATTAGCTATTTTTCCTCTTTTCTTCTCTTGTTGTCTGAGGTCGACCGTCCCAATCGCCGACCCTCTTGCAGACGGAGCCAACCTTAATTGATCCACGCGAACATTCATTAATATTCACGAGTGCCGATTCGTTAGACGGCCAGTTCTCCCTCATGCCACCNAGCTGTCAAATAATTTCCATGTCGAAAATGGCATTTTTGGATTTTTATCACTGGCAGATGTAGTGCAGACTGACTTAGAGTATCCTTAGATTATGGTTCTTATTCAGCTCTCCCGCTTACGGACGACATCACGTAGCAGTCGGTTTTTTGGCTTGTGTTTGAGTGGACTTAAAATTTTGAGGTCAGAAGCAACTTCGAATATCATGTATGCTTTCTAAAGTGATGACTAAAAAACTTCTTAGCGTTTTTCAATTATTTCATGCAAAGAAATATTTTTCATAAAAGATATGGATATCAAAAATTACTGACGGCATCAAATGTCTTTACATCTATTTATAATGGTGTTTTTTATACAGTAAGACACACAAGATGCTTGAATTTTATATATTCAAAAGCGGTTAAGATAAAGGTAATAATAAGGGGTCTTTTTTGTTTTTTTGAGGTGGTGGTTGGGAGAACGAATTAATGTATTTGTTTATTTCAATGGGGAAAATTTGATTGATGATAAAGGTATGAATATCGATAGGGAATGAATTCAATTCATAAGCAGACGGAACATCTTATATTCAAATAGGATAAAAATTATTAAGATATAATATAGAGTTGCGCAAAATACCTCATAATATTTCTAACTTGTTGACCTTAGGTAAATAGTAAGTGTAACTTTATTTTATCTAATGATAAAACCGCATTTCTAAAAAAGAAGAGAAATAGTGCTGTTATTGAGGGGAAGGTTGGAACGAATTATAAAAGTAAAGATTAGAGTTTCAATAGGGAAGATTGATTTTAGCGATATACGTAGGAAATTGGAGGTTATGAGATATATAAATTAAATGTATCAAGGTGCCATTGTATATTAGTCCGTTGGTTAGTTGGGGATTTATTTTGGGTTGGAATTTTACAGGGGGGCATGTAAACTCCTGTTGGAGTTATTTTTATGCGGGAACGTTTTGCTTATGACCTTTTGTTGGGTTATCTCAATTTTTCTTTCTAAACCTTTTAAAAACGATTTTTAATAATTCCTTTTTTTTTAATTTTTCTATTTTATTTGTTTAACTTTATTGATATAATCAACATTTGGGCTTAAATAGATAATTAATGCTTCACTAGTGCATTTCTAAATGTTATATTATTCTCAAACGTATGTAAGAGCATCCTATAGATATTTATACTGTGAAGTTCAATTAAAATACATTAAGATCAGTGTATATATTTATCTTATATTCGGGGGTTTTGGTTGGTTTTGAAGCTGTCACAAGCCGAGTAGTGTAAGAAAAAGAAGGTAATCATGTGTTTCTTTGTTTAACCGACCTGTATTATTCCAAATATTTGGAAAAGTTCCCACCTCAAATAAACTGGAACTGAAGTTGTTAGCGGGGGGCTGCTACTTTGTTCTGCCTTGGGTCTGCCATTCAGCTGTGTGTATCGTGTGGTTGGGGGTGCGTGTGTGCTAGCTTATTGTGTGTTTGTGTGTGTAATTGTTGTGTTGGGCGCGTGCTTGTGGTGTAAATGTAAGCGTTATGTGTGGTGTGGTGGTGGCTGTATTTGATGTCTGTCGCTTAATTCTTTTTATTTGATTTATTTACATTTTCAGTATTTGTTTGTCTGCTCTAAGAGGTTTATTATTATTACTATTTTATTTATTTAAAATTATTCTTTTCTTTTTTTTTGTTTTTTTTGTTTGTTTGCCCTTTTAACAGATCGATCTTGACTCTTTTTTATTGTTTGGTTCGAGACTGGGACATTCCAGGATCTTGATTTATTGGGTTGGGGTGTTGGAGTTACTTTGCTAATCAGGTATCGTTGTGTCAGTCCTAGATTTTAGTATCCGTCTTATTTTAGTTTCATTAGTCTTTCTGATTTAAAATATCCTTATTACTTAAAATTTAAATACTTGTGCCAAGGGGTCGAATTGTTGTGTAGAATACCATAATGTTCAAATTGATTTACTATAGTATGGCTCTTGTTGTTTTGTTATTTTATATTCAGTGTTTGGATTCTTCGGCATGTAGACTGTTGTTAATTTATGGCGGACGATGTTTGCTCATAATTTTCGGTAGGGTTAGTTATTTTTCTTTCAAATCTTTGTTAAATCTATTTAGCGCGCATAAGAGGTGGAATCTAACAAACAGTTTGAGTGCGCGAGTGACGGAGTAATGGCAAGAAGTACTCCACACTTCCGAGTTAACCTTAGAGCTAGTTTAACATCATAACTCATGGAACAATATATTTCAACAAAATGTAAAGAATGATTTTTATATATTTTGAAAGACAGAAAAAAACATCCTGTCAGGTATGTCAGACTGATGTTGGAACTGACAGAAAAGAGAAAAAGAAATAAAATGTCCGCTTTTTGTTTCGAATAGATTAGTTACTCAGTCATTTTTTCTTGTCTTTAGATTCTGGAATGGCAAAGGGATTTCTGGCTTGTATCTGTTTTGTTGCCTTTGGGCTTTTATTAATGACAGGGGGGATCGTCAGATTTTTCAAAACAAGCTGATGATTGGTGAATCAAATTTTACCTCTGGCATTAAGTGAACATTCTTTTAAGATAAAGATAGATAAAGATAGGATGATTACGTAAGATAGATGGATAGATAGATAGATGAGTTGAAGATAGACTGAAATAGATTTAAATAGACACATATATAATTATTCTTAAATAGTATGGAATAGACAGTGATACGATTATAATAGATAGAGATATAGGATTATAAGATAGGAGGAATATACGTTAAATTGATAGATATAGAGTAAATAGATACGATAAAATTCATAAAAACACAACCAAATAAAATAATAATACGATTGAGAGAGATAGAGATGAGAGGTGTGTGGTGTGTGGGTTGTGTGTGAAATTTGTAATAAAGTCTCGCAGTTGATATGATTTGAATAAAATCTCAGATACTATTGATAGTAATAATTAGGCATTCAGATTATAACTAAGAATAGATAGATAATAGATATGAGAGCAGAATAACAAATTGACAACAAAGATTATTAAAGTGTTTGATGATATATAATATATATATTAATAATATATTACTATTAAGTCATTAGAGAGACGTGTTCGGTGTTTCACGCCTCTTTAGTGTGGCAGACACAATTTATTCTTTGGCTAGGGTCGAAATCAGAACTGAACCGTATGGTACCGATATTACTCACGGTCGTGCACCTGACGAGCTGTAGGGGAATGGTTTGAAACTATAATGAATAAGAGTTTTTTTATAGTATGTTTACGTCACGTGAAGATTAATCAAATTCGGGAAAGCGAACATTCTTATATGCTTATATGGAGAGTTATTTTTAAATTATAATTAGATGGCTCATTACGAAAATATTGGAGCATATATATAATATAATATATATATAATATATATATAATATATTAGTAATAACAGAGCGTATTGTAAAATCCTTGCGTGAGGAAAAAAATACTCAGCAATAGGTTGATTGGTAAAAGTAGTATGACTGAACATGCAACCGGGAGAAAAAAATGTTTGAAGAACAGAAAGAAAGATATGTCGTCACAACAAAATACATCATTGGTAAGTATTGGATCAAGAAGAAAACAATTTAGTATGGTATATATATATGTATTATGAAATTAAATCATAGTATATATGTAATATATTACTATGTAAACGCTAGGAAAATATAGCATAAGTAAAAAGGCTCAAATACTATACGTAGGAGCAAATAAAAAGATAATCAACGAGTCAAATGAACTCTATTATTCGGCTTAATTGCTGTCTTCAAGCTAAGTGCTCAGATTCTTAGCCTGATGGAGATTAATGCCGGAATAACTAAAGTAGGTTCGATCTGACTATTATATATATAATATCATATAATATTATATATATATATATAGAGAGAGAGGAGAGAGAGGAGAGAGAGAGGAAGAGGGAGGAGAAAGAGAATAATAAAATTGGATGCTAAGAGATATGCATTACATTCATGAAATATTGAACAAAATATTCATTAACAATTTATAATAAAAATGATAAATAAAATGTTATAAAACCCAAAGTTCTATTCTTCCATTATCTTATAATGAACAGAATATAATAATCCCAACACATTTTTCAGAATTTATTATGATATTGATACAGATTCAGAAAATAAAACTTCAAAATCTCAAGAAGTGTGGGAAATATCAGTTGAATAAATTCCGTTATTAGCTTGTTCTTAAGTCAATGTTTGCCAGTAACACAGAACATTCTGTCTTTAACTTATTTTCGATTTAAGAAACAACAATACAAAAAGATGATCTTATGCGAGATGGTATAGGTTAACAGGAAAAATCTCATTTTAAGTAATGTCTTCATTCTCTTTTGGTCCACCGGTGGTCTTTCTGTCTTCTGTCTCTCGTTCTCTCTCGTCGTCTCTCTGCATTGCGTTGAGTGACGACAAGTCGGGTTATTCGATGATAGATCGTAGATCCGATTGGGGATAGTAGGTAGATAGTGCATTGGATAAACTAATACGTAGATCGGATTAGAGGAAATATTATGATATCTTTATAAATCCGTCTCTTCTCTTCTTCCTCTGCATCTCTCTCCTTCTCTCTCTCTCAGTGCACTGGAGTTTGACGAAAGTCGTGTATTGTGAGGTATGGATATATCAGGTAGATAGATTGGATGAAGGTAGATAGCTGAGTCGATGAATACTCAATAGTGACATAGATCGTATAGTAGAAAGTATATAGATAGCTTGACAATTCTCTGCTCTCGTTCTCTCCTCTCTCTTCACTCTCCTCTCGGTATCTCCTCGCTTCGTCGGCTCTCTCTCTGCTTCAAGTGTTGAGTTATGGGGAAGATTGTATTTGACAGAACGGTGGTTTAATTGTAGCGGTGCAGCAACGACGAGTATCCAACATAGAACCCAAATTATTTCCAGGGGGTTTAAATAAGTTTTTTCGTTTTGACAGCAACTTGTTAAGTTTTTAAATGCATCGGCTCGCTCGGCCAGTTGAAAAGTGGCTAAAAGTAAGTAAGTCTGGTGTATGAATGCTCCGGTTGATTTGAGAAGTGATTGGATTTGTCATCAACTGAAGGTTCTCTCAGATCCATGGCTACTTTGTCTTCCCAATTTTCGTAACTCACTAATTTGTTTTTATTTGGATTATTCGATATTGTCCTAGATCTTGTTACTAAAGATGTTGTGTTTTTGTTTTTTTGTTTTCTTTTGCGATATCGAAAAAGATAAGAGTAACCCAGTGATTTGTCGAGAAACAGTGTTGATGGATTGATAATAGTAAAAGTATTGAGATTTGAAAATGTGGGGGAAACTAAAGATTTGTAGTTATCCGTTATTAAAGTGGTAATTGCACCTATGAATTTTAATGCAAGACGTGTTGAAGAGACGACCTGTGTGGTTCTTGATGAAGTGACTGCAACAGAAGAAGGAGTGAAAGAGGAGATATTCGAGAGGAGTGAGTATTGCTGAAGTTTTTTTGTGAGTAAGACAGATCGGCAGTCTGGGCTGAGTGTTTAAAGAAAATAACATCAATATTGATTTTGTTGCGTCGCAAGGCCATTTTTACTTGGGTTAAAATTGAGTAAATTTAGCTCTGTGTAAAACTAACAATTGTTTTTTCAGAACTCGCCCAACCGTTATATTCTATACATATTTCCATACTTCACAAAATTCTTTTTATTGAGATTAGTTTTAACTTTGTTAAGACGTAGCATTTTTGTCTCATCGGGGACGCTATTTTGTTTCTCGTAGCCGTGCTTTGCAACTCTTCGGTGTTCTTGGGTGCCATCAATTTAAGGAAGTGTGCAGGATGGGGAATGAGGAATATGCGTGGGAGGGGTCCTTTCCATTTTTTGCATGGAGGGGACAAGGTTGCTGTGCCCAATCAATTCGACCAATTGTTAAATATGAGAGTGCCCGACGGCCTATGTTGGAATAATAGTTTTCTCTGGTGATATTGAAAATCTTTATCAAATTCGCTTTGATCGTTCTTTATCTTACTCATTTCCTAAGCACTTGATTTCATTTTCCCAAATTTTTTCGTCCTCATTAGCGAAAATCATTTGCAGAAAATGGAGAACATCATCAAAGTGGAGAACGAATAAGAAACAATAAAAAAAAGAAAACAGAGGTGACAAAAAAAAGAAGAAAGAAGTGAAAGGTTCAATCTTACTGCCAAACAGCAGACATTCGAGACCGCATGAACCCCTTGTTCTGGACAACACATTCAAAAAGAAGTTTTCACCCCCACGACACTCCAGATCTTATCCCCATTCCCCCCCCCACACTAAAGATTTCAGGAAGAACAACCTCTCAGACGCTCATAAACCAACCACCAATACACACACATGATGAATCTATAATCCACCACACTACCAATCTTAATAGAAAACCAATTCTGCTGAATAGAAGACACATATCTTTCCTTTTTCTTAGTTCTGGGAGTATGAATTGGGAGAGTGGTTAAGACCGAGACTACATTGCAATACACACAGTCAACAGACTTTATCCAGCGGAACTGAAATGATTGGTCTTACCCCAGACACTCCCAGCCGAGGTTTCTTTTTTGAGGTACAAATTGCCACACTATTGCTCAAAACGCTTTACAACCAAACCCAACCCAGCCCCCACGACCTTTTCGAGACAAAATGGTCTAGACATTTCAGATTTCGTCGGTCACTTTTTGAATATTGGATGACATCTGCAGCGAATTTTTTAGGCTTAATTTAAAAAAAAGTGCCTAGTGAAAATCTCAGATTCTTAATATTTTCACCATTTTTAGCATCTTAAAGCAAAAGTTTATAGCCGTATTCATGTGACACAATCTGTCCTGTAAACTGCATCTCGTGGGGAGTTCCCAATTCTGGAGCTCTGGGGAGTGTGGAGTACGCCCTTCATTGCCATTAT
>CM042168.1:5990102-5995102 GCA_023376005.1 Doryteuthis pealeii
TACAATTTTTCAATCTTTCAATCAGCGAAGAACCCCTAAAAGGGTTCAAATATCAGTCAAGTACTGCTTTATGGCATTTTTAGTAGTCACCAATAAATTTTTATTTTTGTTTTTTCTGTTCTTTTTTATTTTACTCTTTTTTTTCTTCTTCTTTTTCTTCTTTTAATTTCTAAAAGTTAATTAGCCACGACTTAGAAGGATTATCTGCGAATAATAAAACTGTCATCGTACAAAGAAAGAAAGAAAAAATCCAAAAAAAAGAATGAAATACGATCATTATCAAAGAAATTCTGAATGGAACTTTTTGGCAAATTATCAAAATTTATTATTTTTTCTAAAGATTTCACTTTAACTAAATTTATTTAGTTTATACAGCAAAAGAGATTAGGCAACTCATGTGGTATAATGGTTAGCAAAATAGATTCAACCATTGGTAGTGAGTTCGATTCTCCCTGGGCCCTATAACCTGGCTTGTACCACATCTAAGCTAAACTTAGTAATAAATAACAAGAGAGATAGACGCCTTGCATAGCATAATGGTTAATTATTAAGACTAGCAACGTATTAAGAGTGAGTTCGATTCTCACTAAGTGCCAATTACTTCCTAGTTTTACAATTTTGAGACAGCTAGTCAAACATATTAATTACTACTGAATAGTGAACTCAGCGGGTGCTCCAAACTTCTAGTCAAACTTCTAGCCTTGTGACAAATCTGAGCTATGTTTAGTTTTAAAGACATACGGCAAGTCAAACATCGAAATTTGTTAAGCTTGGGCAGTAGGAAAATATGAGTGTTTTAAATATATATATATATATATATATATATATATATATATATATATATATATATATATCAACTTTCAACGGATTTAACAATTCCGTCATCTTTTATCTATGTAAATCCTTTCTCCTTGAATAATTTCATTGTCCTGAAGAAGGTTTCTTTTGAAAACCGAAATGTTCTAACATCGACTAATAAATTTCCATCCATTATAACATCCCATATTTGTTCTACATTTTACACACCCATACCCACACACCCACATACACACACACACACACATATAATATAATATATATATATATTTATATATATATATATATATATATATATATATATAATTAAAAAAAAATAAATCCGACAGTAGAAAATAGAAAAACACAGAGTATTCCAATAACGGCCGTCGACTTTTCCGACTTCTCAGCAAGTTTAGCGAATTCATAATGAAATATCTCAATTCAGCCTTCATGAAATTTACCGTTAAAGTCTGCTCCACCAAGTGGCAAGCACTTGAGATCAGCATCATGATGGACTGTGTGATTTCCCCACTTCTTTTCGTCCTGATCATGGAACTCATATTACGAGGTGCAACGAACACGTTGAAAGGAGTGATAACAAAAGAACATCTGATTCTTCCTCCTTCCAGAGATTTTATGGATGACTTTACCATTCTCGTCCCGTCCAAAATCGCTGCCCATGACCCACCAGAAAGATACTATGATCTTTTTCACATGGACGAGAATGAAGGCTAAGCCAAAGAAAAGTCGAAGTTTATCTTTAGTCGGAGGATCTGTCAGGGAGATCCATTTCAAAATTGGGGGTGATGTGATCACAACAGTCAGGGTGAAACCGATAAAGATCATCGGACGTCTTTATTCAATCGACATTATTCAATTTTATTATTCAATTGATATCGGGGTATAGAAGCCCAGAAAGTAGCATTGAAGGTCCTTAAATAAATCGACAAAACTAGTCTACCGGAAATATGAAGGCTTGCTGTTATCAACATGAATTGCTACCCCGCCTTTTGTGGCCCCTACAGATATATGAGATTGTACTATCTCGCATTTATTCAATGGTATAGCAATAAATACCTACATAATGGCTTGGAGTTCCTCCTTGTTTTTCGAAAGTAGGTTTATATAACAATATTGAAAACTCACAGCTCCCAATATATTCACTAGTAGAAGAGTTCATGATTGGGAAAGTACAGTTTCATATGACGATGCAGGACTCAGACGACGAAGTCATTTGAAAGGCGCATCCAGAGATAAAATCAGGCACGAAATGGTCAGTTGTTAAGGTCGCCCAGGAGGCGGAATGCAGCCAACGAAGCAAAGACATTATAGGCGTCACTCAAACCAGACGAGCTGGGCTGAGCAGTTCGAACAACAAGGTATTCTCCCAAGAGGGACCAAAAAGGAAAAGAGACATGGTGATCGAAAATGTCAGGTTGTTTGAGAAGGAACAGGGAACAGTTACATCTGTTACTCAGGCCAAACAAAATGCCTGAACAAAATGGAATCAATTATCGTGAAAATCCCTAATTGCAATGGAACCACTATCGATATTCTTCTTAGATCTACATATGATACATGATAATATCCAACCAATGAACAGCCTACAATTTAATCAGGTGTTACTATTACATTCACCTAAACCATTAATTGTGTGGATCCAACCATGAGCCTTAATCCCAAGAAATAAGATCAGTATGGTATCAGGCAGATATGCTAGATTTATATGTTTGTGAAAGAGAAATTCAATGAAATTCTTAAAGATATAGTTGACTCATAATAAGGTTTGAAAAAATCCATCAAGGTCTTATTTTTTTAACGTATGAACACTGCTTCTAAAGTGAAAAGGTCGAGAAAGTTCACCAATATTTTGAATGTGACCAACCTAAAATTATGGGATATACCGATTCGGATCTTTGATTTCGTGTAAAATTGTCGAGATATTTTGCGTCATGTGCTATCTGCATGTCCACAATCACTTATAAATGTACACGTGGCAACATAATAAGATTTTTGTGCTGATCATGGATGTATAATTTTTAAATTCTCTGTCCGGTGGCAAAAGCAGCTTGGTAGAGTTAAGAGTGGCAGTACCGCCTTGAGCTACCAAAACTATGTCATCAATCCTGGTTGACGGTTGATAAAGGCAGGGTTTCGCATGTGCTATCATAGGGTCCTAACAAGCAGATCAGAGTGAACCTGGGAGTTATGCTAATGAAAGATTACTCCTCACTTCTCTCAGCTACTGAACTGGAGCCTCACCATCAAATACAGTTTAGTGTCATGCCAAGGACAGTCCTGTTTGGCGACAGTAAAAATTTCGTCAAGTCTTATTTTGAAGGGATATAATTGCATTTGTATCAACACAAGGAGATTGTTTAGCTCAGTCTGTAAAGCACCCGACTCGGAATTGCAAGTTTCTGAGTTCGATACCGGGTCAGCGCATGAGTAACACAAATTGGGTAATCTGATTTGTGCTGTAAATGGAGAGTTGACGGTAGGTGTGGCGCTTTACCCAAACCAAAGCAATCTCCCTGGTCTAGCACTACCGAAAAGAGGATTGACTTCTTCGCTGTCCGGCTGATACCGACAATAGATCAGTTCACCAATTAACATCCTTTTCTTCCCTCTGTGAAGACTGACATTTGACACGAGTTGTTTGATTCCCCCCCCCCACACGGGATGTTTGATTCCCCTGCCCCTTCACCCTCTCGGGCTGTTTGATTCCCCTGTCTCCACGATCTTTCATTGTCCACTGTAATTTATTTCATAAGTAACACACGGAATTACAGTTAGTAGATTTTTGTTCCCACTTGTCTCGAATCTACATCAAAGCAACTAACATTATGTGAGTCACGTGGTGTAAGAATCAGTAAAGTAGACTAACAGATTATTGGTAGTGAGTTCGATTCACACTGGGTGCCAATCATAATGATAGATTGTAACTCTTGTCTTCCAAATCTTTCTTGTTTTTAAATCATATTAAGAACATGAAAATATTGTTAATTTTCAAGCCTCAAATCCAAGATGGCGACATATGTTGTGTCACAGATGTGACACTGTATTAAACAACTTAAATTATGCTATCATTATAACCAGCTGAAATTCAAGTATTGAACTCTTATTTACCATTTTTACAGATATTTCAGCTTACTCTCTCACACACACACACACACACACACACACACGCACAACACACACAACCAGGTTAATATCGCTAATGCAAGTATATATATACTCTTAGATGCAGATAGATATATACTAACATATCTACGTATGTGCATTGCATGTATATGCATATATTAAGAAAGAAACAAAAATATATATGTATTTATAAAAATCAGAAATACGCGAGCTTAAAAATAGATGAAACATAGGCGCACATTGGGATAGTAGGGGTAAGTTGTAAACACTGGCAAGATATAAATTAAGATAAAAAAAATGACCTCCTATATCAGGAGGGGTATAGCTATATAACTAAGTCAAGACTAAGGAGTACAACTCAGTAGGGATAATAGATAAGGTATTTTGATTGAGAATAAACACAAGACTAAAGCAGACAGACATAGGCTCCATTCCAACAAGAGGAAGAAGTCGGTATGACATCAAAAACACCAACAACCAAAAGATTCTTGAGAGAATAAATACACGATATCGCCCCTGGAGGTGGGGAAAAATGTATAAATGTAAGCTGAATTTAGCTATTTGCTAGTTTGAATAAAGAAGTGATCTGACGAATCTCGGTGGGCCTCTGATACCCACGAGTGGAAATTGTCTATAATCACGATACCCCTTTTTATTCACACACACACACACACACACACACACACACACACACACACATATATGTATATATATATATATGTTTGTGTGTGTGTGTGTGTGTGTGTTTGGTTAGATTTTCCGACATGTCAACCCTTGTTGGGTTATTTTATGCCGAATACATTGTTTAATTCATTCTTGATGGTTACTGACAATTTGTCAAAATTCAATTTTTTTTAAATACATTTTTGTTATCTCGTTTTCTTCTACTTAACTCATCGATGCGACACTAACAGGTACTACCACTCCGGGTGGATGACAATGAAGGGGTACTCCACATTTCATAGAGCTCCAGAATTGGAACTTCACCATCAGATGCAGTTTAACTTCGCACTCAGTATACTAGAACCCTTAGCCTTCGAACATATGATAAAAGGGAT
>CM042168.1:5997602-6060102 GCA_023376005.1 Doryteuthis pealeii
AGAAGGATAGTTAGGCACGGACGTAGGAGTGGGTGGTTATTCGCACCAAATTGGCTAGAATTTCCCTCAGCTGCTTTGGGGGACACATATGTTTTATGGACATCTTTTTCCCCGAAAGCAAAAAAAAAAAAAAAAAAGAAAAAAAGCCTAAAAAAAAAAAAGAAATGAACAACATTGATTTGCGGGTGAATTTGTTTGGGGATCGTTTACAAATTCGTAAATTTGATCTCCATTAAAAGAGAAAAAAGAAAAATAAAAATAAAAAATAAATAATGGTAAATAGAATTTATGTTAGTGTTAGTAAATATTTTCTGATTGTAAAATAATGAATAATGCAAAATCGATATATCCTAAACCGTGATATATATATATATATTGTAATGTAGTTACAAGTAATAACATACTCGAGTTTCACCATAAGGATCTTCAGGGTTAAATCCACTGGATTAATCAAGATATTGATTAATTGCAGTCGATTAAACATGTGTGTCTTTCGCGATAAACGGTTCGTAACGAAACTCGAGTAGGTTATTACTTGTACTTGTATTACAATAGATTTGCTCTACTAACGTATTGAACACTTTTTATTTGTAATATCGCTGTCTTACCTTTCTGAATTTTGCATCAACTAACCATTGTGTCCATCTTCACTGGTAAGTCATCTTTTCCAAAATAACATATATATATATATATATATATATATATATATATATATATATATATATATATATGAGTAAAAATATAACAAAAGACTTAGACAAAGTGTCTTACTCTCCCAAATCATCATTCGCATCTGATGATTTGGGAGAGTTAGACACTTTGTCTATATAGACTATAATGCAAAAATTCTAAGTCTTTTGTTATATTTATTTTTACTTATAAATTTGCTCTGTGACTCTAACAAAAGAGCACACATTGAGCTCTGCAAACTGCGACAGGTTTTAAAAAAAACTATGTCGTAAGGAAGATTTCTTCTGTGGACTTTTGATCACACACATACACACACACACACATATATATATATATTCGTAATTACGAATTCTCTTACTGAGAAAAAAAAAAAAAAGAACAAAAACTTTTTTTCCTTGTTCTCACTGCTTTCTGTCTTATCCGTTGTCTTCAACTACATTATTTCACCATCTTTCAATTAAATTTTTCTCTGAGGAGCATTGATCGAAAAGAAGAAATTCATTTCTGATTTTAAATCAAAACTAGGGTACCCTTTTCATTTCTTTTTAAGAAAAAAAAAACAACTTATTTTACATAATGCATATGCTTTTACGCGTCCTTATTAAATTCTGTACTGTAAATAAACTTTTCATATATATATATATATATATGGAGAAAGGTAGACAAACACGGGATGTTGTAGAAAATGGATGTTTATTGTGCTGATGTCGACGTTGTAACGTTTCGGTCAATTAGACCTTCTTCAGGACGTTGGATTGAGTTCTTGCTTCAATGGGGAATATTTTCATACTGGTGAATTAGGAGGTCGTGAATAAGGGGAGGAATGGTCACTTGTTGGTGTTAACAGAGGTTGCTAGTGGGAGATTTTCTAATTTCGATCTAATAGACCGAAACGTTACAACGTCGACGTCAGCACAATAAACATCCATTTGCTACATCATCCCGTGTTTGTCTACCTTTCTCCACATACTGTCGGATTACTTCCCTCTTATTTCTCCCATATATATATATATATATATATATATATATATATATATATGGGGGTTTAACATGCATAAATTTATGCTGCAACATTTTCACAATAAGCATATCGAGCGATAGGTTGCTATCCAATGGTAGCAATATGAGATTTAAAGGGTGTATTCTTAAATTTAGTAGGGTGTTATATGACTCGGGTAAGGCCGGGAATATACAGCTATTATAACATTATATATATATATATATATATATATATATATATATATATATATATATATGTGTGTGTGTGTGTGTGTGTATTTGGGCAGCATTCTTTCATTCATACATGTAGAATTAAACAAAAGGCACATCTCCTGTTTAACAATTTTATTTACGATCTTTTCGAGCTATCTGGAAGCGTATATATATATATATATATATATATATATATATATATAATATATATATAGTCATCCATAGACACCGTCTTTTGACGTATGACGCCTGCTCAGTATGACTAGACTTCGCAGGCTACCTCCAACCTCGAAACACTAGCGTAAGTCATACTTCCTAACCACTAAGCCATCAGCAGCAACTACAAGTTAATAAGAATTTAACTGTTAAATACATACGTAGGTATATATTTATTTCACCCGAGAGCTCATATCCGTCTGATGGCGAGAGACGATGACCGTCAGCTAAATTCCCCTTCAGACAGCTCTACCAGTTGAGAGCATATATTCATCACTCAACAATCAATCATCAATCATATATATATATATATATATATATATATATATATATATATATATATATATATATATAGTATTTGATGATTTGCTTTGAAGCATTGTTAAGTAAAATATATATTATTTATATCTTAAAGGCAATTACAATGCGTATAACGTATAGCTGTATCCACAACATATACACAGAGAGAATTTGTTAATTATAATTGAAATAATCACGACAAGCAAACTCGGCGAATACCGCGGGCGACGTGTGGAACACTGTACAGCTGTTTCAACGTTATTAGGTCTCATCAGCAGTGTATACAGTGTATTATGTATGAGACCTAATAAGGTTCTCCAGAAGATAATTCTTTGCTTTTTGTCAAGATTCCAGGTGCTCTGTGAGAAAGGCTATACAAGCACCTGTGGTTATTTTCGAAAAGAGGCGACGATTTTGTCGAAAATAACAACAGGTGTTTATATGACTAAAAAGCAAAAAATCATCTTTTATCTTCAGGAGAAGCATCATATTTATGCAAGATAATGCTCCTTCACATTAAACACATAAAACTATGAAGTACCTATAAGAATTATACTTCTGTGGACCTCTGAAGATGAACTGGCCGACCAATTCTTCTGACTTAAACCCAATTGAAACTTGTAGGACGTTCTGACACAACGTGTTTATGAGAATGGACGCCGATTTAGAAGCAAGGATGACTTGTGGCAGGAAATAGTTAACATATTACGTGAAATTACATCAGAGGAAATGTAGAAATTGACATGTTCGAAGGACAAAGGCCTTTTGCAAGTCATTTAAAAAAAGGATCACATATCTCATATTAACCAATTCTGTTTGAACTCTGTTTCCTTTTTATTTCCATAAAATTTTTATCTTAGTTACTGTATGTATCCATAAAATCTGTAAATGTTTCAATTAAAATGTTTTTTTTACAGATTTTTTTATTACACCTCGCTAATAATTTATATATATATATACAACAATACAAGAAATATTCCTGATTGTCTTAATAATAATTTTTGTTCACACTATATATATATATATAATAATCTAAGTAATATGGAAATCCGATCTCACTGACAAGTTAAAGCAACAATTCTTCCAGGCTGTGTTTATATCAGTGCTGCTGTATGGCTGCACCACTTGGACCCTAACGAGGTGCCTTGGGAATAAGCTGGATGGGAGCTGCACAAGAATGCTGCGTGCAGTCTTGAACAAATCGTGGAAACAACACCCCACGAGGAAACAGCTGTATGGCCACCTGCCCCCATCTCACAAACCATTCAAGTGAGACGGACAAGGCATGTTGGTGACTGCCGGAGAAGCAAGGACGAGCTCATAAGCGACGTTCTCCTGTGGAAGCCAACACACGGACATGCTAGTGTGGGCCGCCCACCAAGGACCTACATTGACCAACTATGCGAAGATGCTGGATGCTACGCAGAAGACCTCCCAGGGGCAATGAATGATAGGGAAGGTTGGCGAGAGATTGTCATGGATATTCGTGCTGCTTGCGCGACATGATGATGATGAATAATCTAAGTAAATGAGGTAAATGACCATAAATTCTAATTCCTTTTTAAGAACCTTACAATTTTTATGGGATAGGTATATATATATATATACACGTTTTCCTCATTTTCTGATAATTTTGACTAATTACGGGTAATGTATAGATAGGATGGAAAAGAGTCACTTTGTTAATGACTTGAAACGCACTGTATGCACATATATTTACTTATCTTAAAAATCTCAAAAAATCAGATAATCAAATAATTATTAGATGTATTTGATTTAAATTCATTACTTTCTCTATATTTTTCTATCAGGCTCATTTTTTAAACGTCGTTTTGTTTGGAAAACACAACATCAAAATTGTCTGAATAGTTTTTTCTTTCATTTTTTCTGAAAAGTTTTTGAGTTATACTTTTTGAAGATTAATATATTTTGCTTTAAGAAATAATTCCTTAGAATTTCCATAACTGAAGAAACTGTTGACAAAGCAATAGAATTAGCTAAGGAATATATATCGATACAAGAGGATAAAAGTACAATTATTAAACATTGTCGTAAAACGTTACTGTATTATGATAATAGTTTATCGATTAAAAAAGGGGTTAAAAGAAGCTTCGACACGCCTATGATGAGGCAGAGGTTTCAGTACTAATTGCGTGTTTGCTTTTATATAACCGTAATGATATAGTTGACCCTTATAATTACGGCCTTTATCGTGATGATGACTTGATAATTTTGGATAATAGTACTCCTATAAAGGGTGATGTACTTAGAAAAGATTACATTGGTTATTCAATAAATTCCGATTTAAATTAGATATCCAAATGAATTTAAAGATAACGGACAATTTAGATATCACGCTAAACATATATAATGGAAAAGTGTCTTCATTTAGGAAAAGTAACAAGAAGCCATGTTATATAAATATTTTTATGTTGTACTTATACGCTTATTCAATATATAATATTTGTTTTGTTTTTGTTTTTTGTTTTTTTGTTTTTTCAGATTGAGTTATCAGAGGCGACATTATGATAGCATTCGACATGGCGACTATTTTTTGCCCTCAATCTTCTGCGCAATACAAAAATATATAGCAAGGGCCACGTAAAGACAAATTTGCACGCAGCATTGGCTTGCCTGGCAAGAACTTTTATCAACTGCGCTAGCAGTTATGCATACTGCGTGTCGAAGTATGCTTTTATTATCTCTTACAGCAAATCATATAAGTAAAGTAAGTAAAGTCGACGGGGCGACCTAAAGTCGGTATCAGCCAGTCAGCGAGGGAGTCTATCCCCTTTTCAATAGAGCTAGACCAAGGAGATTGTATTTAGCATCTGAGGTGGAGCGCCACACCTGCCACCAGCTCCTTACTTTACCGCACATATCCCTGTGCTACTCATACGCTGAGTTGGCGAGGACCGGTATCGAACTAGGAACCTTGTGGTTTCTAGCCGAACGCTCCAGTGAAAACCAGGCAAAATGCAATAAGATTGAAAAGTTTAGGAGTCAAATTGTTTTCTATCGGCATTGGAAGAAATATAAATATCAACGAGATGCGTTTTATTGCTAGTTATCCACAAACATTCTTTTACGTGTATTCTTTTCGTCGCCTTATTTTCTTTGTCAATTGGATACACATTCGTCTTTGCCACAGTATGTATAAAATCACCCCTAACAAGTATTTGGGCAAATCACCGTATGCTATTGGATTTAGACTATGCCAATTCTTCTAACATTGAATTCTTTTAATTAAATTTCCAGTTTTGATTTATCAACGAATGAATTTTATAATTTTATTTGTCAAATATTCTTGACTTTAGGGGGTGTAAATTCAACCCTTTGTTGTCAGTACTTCTAGGTCTACTCTGACCTGGAGTTCTATTACCTTTTCGGACTGAGGGATCCCTAAACTTTTCAGTCTGTGTGACTCAAAACTTATCTCTAGAGATGTAATCTTAAAAGGAAAAAATAAAACAGTTAAATTCATGAGGTAACAATTCTGATTATGAGCAGGCTTTGAAATGGTGTGGGTATAAAGCCGAGATTACTTATAAAATGCTTAACGAAGCATCCTGGACAGGAAGTAGGGGAAAAATAGACATAGAAAAACTTTATGGTTTACGCCTTCGTATAATATGGCACTAGTAAATAAGCTAGGTAGAGTTTTATTTTTTTAATTATTGAAGAACTCTCCCCTCTCCAACCCTCTATATAAAATATTTAACAAAAATACTGTTAAATTAAGTTATACTTGTATGCCAAACGTAGATAGTATAATTAATAAATACAACACTAAAAAACTTAACAATAAAGGCAGGATAATGAGACCCCTGGGTGCAACTGTATTGATAAGACGGTATGTCCTCTTAAAGGAAAATGCCAACACGAATGCATAGTTTACAAGATTGAGGAATAAGAACTGTAGGAGTAAAAAGACAGTTTACTTGGGCTCACCACAAGGGGCTTTACAAAATAAATATTATAAGCATATAAGTTGTTTCGCACACGAGAAGTAAAGTATTAGTGCCTTATTTGATTACGTGTGGGAGATTAAGAAGAAGAAAGGTATTGACCCCATTTTGAAATGGAGAATAGTAAAGAAATGCCGTAAGTATAAGGCCGAGGACAGTTATTGGCAATTATGCATGGAAAAAAAGCTGACAATAGTTAGTTATTATAATATTTAGCAACTGCTTAACCAAAGATCGAAGTTCCTAAATAGCTGTAGGCATTTTTCAAAAACCTGGCTGCTTAGTAAGTAAAATGCAATTCTGTCATTAACTTACTGCTGTCCTACCCCGTATACCGGTCCATTTTGTGTTCTGCTTTATGCATACGTTGCGGCGCCACCTGAGTTTGGAAACCCCTCCCGATTTAAAGAATTGAGCCCTGACATGTTCAAAGCGTATGCACCTTCCTACTGTTCCTTGTATAAAGGGGCAACGGTGACAGCGGAAAAGAAAAGTCATCATGGTCTTATTAGTAAGGTTGAGACGGTGCTTTTGATTATGTGCCAGAAACAGAAACTAGGTCCGTTTCCCGATTCATTTGCTGCTTTTCTCGTTATGGTATCTGAGATGTTGTGGTTCTCTAAAACATGGGCGAACTCGGTTTCCCTTGTTAAAGTCAGAGGGACAAATCCCTACAATAAGGAGCAGAAATACCGGTTGTTGTTGGCATGCTTGGTTTTCATTTATTGCGGGAGGGGGGGGGCAGTGACGATGTTTTCGAGAAATTAAGTGGGTGGAAGATTTAGGATGTATAATAGGAAAAAGATATAAATAGGAAAATCAAATAAATTTTTTTTTCATTTATTTATCTATCTATTCATTGGTTTGTTTGTTTTATGCTAATTTTTTTAATCACTGTGGGACTAGTTTTTGTAATAGAATTACGATTGCTCCAAGTCTTTTTAGTTACTAATCAAAACTATTAGCATGTATATCTGACTCATTAAGTTTAATTTTATATATATATATATATATATATATATATATATATATATATATATATATATATATATATATATTATCGTTAAACCAGGCGGAAAACGTCTCCAAGTCATAGACTGACAATAGAAGAAACTATAAAATGCTTCCTCTAGCTTGGATAATTGAATGTCTACTAATGTACAAGATATCCGAAAAATTCATCAATTTCATCCGGAAAGCCATGGAAAACTGGAAAGTGGAATTAGCAGCAGGGGTAAAAAAAAAGGGTCCTTGTAGAGGTGGAAAGTCAAAGAGGCATTTTCAAAGGAGATTCCCTCTCGCCACTTTTATTCGAATAAGCAATCATGACAATCAACCATAAAATTACGAAATGTACAGGGCACTAAAAATCTACAAAATCACAGGAAAAAATCAACCACCTTATGTACATGGATGATATCAAGACTTTTGCCAAAAATTAAAAAGAAATGAAAACCCTTGTACAGATGATACAGCCGGGATATAGGAATGGAATGTGGGATCGAAAAGTTTTGCCATGCCAGTGGGAGGGGAAGAGTAAAAGAGAAACAATGGAAGGAATAGAATTACCGAATCAGAAAAAAGTACTTCGGAATACTGGAAGCGGACACCATCAAGTAAACAGAGATGAAAGAAAAAGTAAGAAAAGAGAACATCAGAAGAACAAGAAAAACTTTTTAAAACCTAAAAAAAACTTCTCAAAACTCCTGCAAAAATGTCATCAAATGAATAAACACCGGTTTCCCATATTAGATACTCTGTAGCGTTCTTAAAATGAACAAGGTAGGAATTTCGACAAAAACTAGAAAAAAAAAGGAATAGTAAGAAAAAAAAACTAAATGGATATTTTAATCAACAAATCAAAACAACTATTTGGATATTTCAAGCAACAAACTGCAGAGATTGTCGATACAGATACGAAACGGTTAACCACATAATAAGTGGATGAGGCAAACTAGCTTAAAAGAAGTGCAAAACTAGACACGATTGGGTGGGAATGGGGATTCACAAGGAATTGTGCAATAAAGTTAAATCTTAACCATACATCCAAATAACTATCAAACTAATTTAGAGAATGAGACGTATAAACCTTTTTGAGAATTTGAGATATAAATAGATCTAAGACAAAAGGAATACAAGGACAATTATGACTGCGTGGGTAAGGGGATCCACTGTAAATTGGGAAAAAGTGAAGTTTGATCATACCAATGATACACAAACCGGAATATCTCATAGAAAATGAGAAGTTTTATGGGAGTCTGAGATACAAACGGATCACCTATTCCCGGTAATAAGACCAGACTTAGTATTAAGTAACAAGACAAAGAGAACTTATCATCTGGTGGATTTTGTGGTTCCGACATACCAAATAAAAATGAAAGAGAAAAGAGAGACAAATCCCTGGGCCTTGCTAGAATACCGAAAAGAATTGTGGAACGTGAGGATGACGGTGATGCCAATTGTTGTGGTTGCACTTGGAAATCTTAACAAAATTGTTTTCTGAGTGGTCTCCATTCTTTTTCTGATTTCCATTTTTTTTTCAAATATTTTTGGGACCATTCCAATCATCTACAATTTGTATCATCATCACCCTTGCATTCCTTTTGTGCCTGTTTGTGTGCATTCACAAATTATGGAATTAACCGTTTCATCTCTGTCTCCACACATCCTACATTTACTATAGAGACTGGAGGAATTGAAAATCATAGAAAGAATCAAAAACATCCACACAATGATATGATATTAAGTTCGGCAACAATACACAGAAGATTCCCGGAGAACTGAGGAGAATTACTATCCCCCAGACTGCAGTGAAAGACCGCCAAATAATGTTGATGAGAAAAACTCGTTAGGAGTGATATAAAGATGCTAAGGATAATGCTAATCTCACCAAAGAAATAAACACCTGGGTTGTCTCCCCCTTATAAGATAGTCTCGACTATTCTTAAAATAGACAAGAGAGGGACCCCAACAAATTGACAAAGATATTACATCCGAGGAATAGCATGGACAGGCTACATATGTGCCAAGAAAAGAAGGAGGAATATTACTCGCTAGCAATGAGGATTCAAGCGACAAACTGCGGAGATTGTAAATGGAAAGACTTGGACATGGTTAAGAAATGGAAGCCTCAAAAGAGAAATTGAATCGCACATAATAGCAGCACAAAATAATCCCATAAAGACCAATTATATCAAAGCGAAAATAGATAAGACGCAACAATATAGTAAATAGGATGTGTGGAGACAGATGAAACAGTTAATCCCATAATTTGTGAATGCACACAAACAGACACAAAAGGAATGCAAGGGTGATGATGATACAAATTGTAGATGGTGCCCTTGGAAAATATCTGGAAAAATAGAAACCAGAAAAAGAATCGAGACCACTCAGAAAACAATTTTGTTAAGATCAACCAGAATACTCAGGAGAGAACTGGAGATCTAAGGAGAGACGTTGTCACTCAGACTCCAAAATACAATAAACTAACCGAAAATCTTTTAAACAATACACAGAAAAATATCCCACAAAGAACGAAAAAAACAACAAAAAAACCAAACAAATAGTAATCCATCAACCAATGCCCCTCAAAAGCAACAGGTAAAAAAATAAGATAAATTCTAAAAGTGTTCCAAAGACTACTACTACTGTGATACTACGCATTGCATCAAGTGCAGAATGCATTTGGATGCATGCAAGTGCGTGTGTGTATATATATATATAGGTGTAATAATTAGTTATGTGAATAGTATGTAAGATTATGGATACATATGTGTTTACACATGAGTGTCTGTGTGTTTGGATGGGAGATAGTGAATCATGTGTGTATACATGAGTGAATATGACTAAGGAATAAATAATTAAATAAAAAAAGGAGTTATAGAAAGATATTTGATATTAAACCGAGACAAATGTCTAGGACATTGTTTATTTCGGCCTAATTATTCATTGTGTTAATTGATTATGTGGACATTTGTGTGTCTGTTGTGCCAGTATTATCATTGTTCTAGTTTTAGTATTTCAAACAAAAAAAACATCTGGAGATGAGATTGAGTGTCCAGCAAGATTAGTCAGGAAGATGGTGGGGGTGGAATTTCATATACATATATATACAGACAGTCCCAGTTAAAAAGTTAGTGGAGTCTTAGTTGGCAGGAGAGTTGAGTTAGTTGTTGGAGACCAGAGGGCCAGGTAGTTGTTGGGCGAGAGAGATCGCCCTTAAACTTAGTAGCAGAGAAGACAACATTAGCAGAAGTCCTTAAAAGAACAGGGGGCATTTTTCCCCCTCTCATCTCGGCTAACATGGGAGAAGTGGAAATAGCAGCAGATGAGAAAGAAGAATGAATGCGAGTTGTGTACCTCTCTGACCATTTTTGATGTTCACCTGATTTCGTCTTTGTCTTGTCTTTATTCTCTCTTTGTTGTTAATTGTAAACCCCCTGGACGGTGCCCTGAGGCAGTATTACGTACACAAGTGGAGGTCCTAAGCGAGGGTCAAGTAAGCAGGCGATCACGAGGCGATCATGGCCAGCAAAGTTGGAAAAACTAGAAGTTGCAGGAAATTAAGTAAGATGCACAGCAAAAGAGTCTACAGGTGCTCTAGGCTCTCGAGGGGGATATTACACAACATTATAGATTTCTGATTCAGTTTATTGAAATGTTAGTCTTGTACTGATTTATGTAAAAACTGTATTAAAAACGCAATAATCTGTGAACCTATTGGCTTCTTATAACAGTAGTCCATGATTTCCGGTAGAAAATGATGATAATCACACTACTTTAACAGCACAATGACATTCAAATTATTGCAAATCCTTCAAATTAAGCACTTCCTTTAAAATCAATGCATCGAAATCTATCAATAAAGCCAATTAAATCCACATCTACATTTTTAACGAAATTCGAAATTTTTCAACCCTATAATAGGTGATTAAAGTTCTCATATCTCCGCCAATTCTTACAATTGATCGTTTTGTTTGGCATCAATGAATTCTACGCATCGAAATCTACCAGAAAAACCAAAAATATCGAAACATTCAATATTTTCAAAATTAGGTGATATCCTCTGGACCTGTTGGGGTGGGGGGGACTTACGTATCTTCAATAAAACCGACACCGACAATTGTCATGAAATTTGTGATTTTCAGGCACTATGAGGGTTTTTTTAAGTGTTCAAATTATTGGTTGACTACTATAGATTTCAATTCTGTGTTTTGAGTAAATATCAATTCATTGATTTTTAATCCGAGCTTAAATTAATAAATCCGTAAACTTATATGTAGTTAGTAACTGAATCTTTATATGAAACTTTCATTGTATAATGTTTGTAACTTTCATTGTATAATGTTTGTAACTTGCATTGTATAATGTTTGTAACTTTCATTATATAATGTTTGTAACTTTCATTGTATAATGTTTGTAACTTTCATTGTATAATGTTTGTAACTTTCATTGTATAATGTTAAATCTATGTGATTAATGTTTATCACTGAATTAATATTTCATTGGCCAGGAAAGCGATGACACTGAGAAATGAATATTCAATGTATTAAATACACATATATATTTATATATGTGTGCATATATATATACATATATATGTGTGTGTGCGTGTGTGTGTGTACGCATCGCTCTCCTATATAAGGGATGAAGCACTATACGGCTGCCTATACATACATAGGAAAGTGTGTATTAAAAACAGTTAAACCCCCCTCGCATTCTGTGGGTGACTATAGCCTAGTGGTTAAGGTGTCCGACTGATCCTGAACCGTTCGGACTTCAATCCCGGTTGTAGATAGCTTACAAATGTCTAGTCACAATGAAGAGACTTAATAAGTCGAAACACGTGTCTGTGGATGACTATATATATATATATATATATATATATATATATATATATAAATATATATTAAAAGAATATTCTCTTGCCTCTTTTATCAATGAAAATCATGCTCACACACACTCACACACACACACACACACACACATACACAACCTAGAGGTTTGTTTCGATTCCGTTTATCGCAAAAGATTTATACACACACGCGCAACCACACATTCATAAACACATAAAAAATGCACAATGCTTTTATTCGATACACATTCTAATACTCACACCGCAAAAAAAGAATATTTGACGTCATATTTCAAACCGTTCATTTTTTCAACGTTCTTTTTTCTCAGACTTCAAATTTTAAATAGACCGATAAACAAGGACTATTACTCGCCTTTCACCTATAAAAAAGTAAAGTAAAGTCGTCGGGGCGGCCTAATGTCGGTGTCAGCCAAGCATCGAGGGGGTCTATCCCCTTTTCACTAGCGTTAGACCAAGGAGATTATTTTAGCGTATGAGGTGGAGCGCCACACCTACCATCAGCTCCTTACTTTACCGCACAGATCCCTGTGCTGCTCATAACGCTGAGTTGGCGAGGGCGGGTATCGAACTAGGAACCTTTTGGTTTCTAGCCGAACGCTCTACCGACTGAGCTAACCCAGCCCTCAATAAACAAGGACTATTACTCGCCTTTCTCCTTATTCTGAGATTAAAAAAAAAACATTTTATCACCTTCCACATACCAACAAAAGCCTTGAAGATGATCTAATTAATAGATCGAAACACTGCAGCGTCGGCCAATAAACTATATATATATATATATATATATATATATATATATATATATATAGAGAGAGAGAGAGAGAGAGAGAGAGAGAGAGAGCCGAGAGGAGAGGAGAGAGAGAGGTTACGAACATTGGTATAGCTCTGATCCCATTGATATACATGGTGCCACAGAAATACCTCCCTCATATTAAACTGTCGCCTGTGTGGTACAAGTGAACTAAGGCAAGTGATAATGGTAGCTCCCACTAGCTAATGTCTTGCCATTTTTTTCAGATACGATTAGTTGCGGTCATGGCTTGGCCGGTTTTTCAATAAAGTTTTCAAACCCATGATACTATCGATTTTCTATCCGAAATAGCATCATTTCGATGTAACATGAACTGAGCTCGAAAGCAGTGACATATTGACAAGTCTTGAAAAACGTTTCAATGCATTGTTGCACGACATGATCATAAATGCTTCTATCTGAAAAAACACTGGTAAGGTATTAGCTAGATGGGGCTACCATTACCACTTGCCTAAGTGCACTTGTACCACACATGTGGCAGTTTAAAATCTGGGAGGTATTTCTGCTATATCCTATATATATATATATATATATATATATATATATATATATATATATATATCGTCAACTTAAAAGGTTTATACCTGTCATATCTGAGAGAACATGGGGGGTTGGAAATGTCAGACATGTGGTCGAATTTTGCTTTCTAAGACTGGATATTTCAATCATAGGAAATCTCACCAGGGTCAACGCATGCAAATTCCAGGAACAAACAATGTGTCTTGTGCAACCTGTAACAAAGTCTGTAAGTCGGCTTCTGGTCTTAAGAGACATATGGTGGTGGGTAAGCATCAAATTTTATCATCTGATTCAACGGGAAAGAAGTCCTTTCTATGTCATATTTGTACCAAACTTTGTGGATCTGCAGCGGGTTTGATGCACGGAAGGGTTCTGGTGGTGGAGTTATGGGATTGTAAGGGACCGCAATGATCTCTAAAGATTATGCTATTGCTATATATATATATATATATATATATATATATATATATATATATATTTGGGAGAATATGTGCTTAATTGAAGTCGTACCTAATTTTGAAAGTTAATTAATTAATAATTAATTAATTAGGCGGGAATACCTATTCATATGTAAGGCTAAACAAATCGAGAAAAATCAATCTCTGTATGTACATTTCGGCCTATTAGGCATCATCAGCAGTGCTATAGATAGGAAGACGGCCTTGTGCGTGATTCGAACCCTGACTGTCAAGCTGACAGGCGAGGACCGTAACCCCTAAACCAACCGGACGTTCCTAGATTTTTCGTTTTGTTTAGAAGTAGGTTTTATTCCTCTTATAGTGACTTTTTCTACACGACAGTATGATATATATATATATATATATATATATATATATGTGTGTGTGTGTGTGTGTGTGTGTGTGTAGTCAAGGTAGCATGGTCATGGAGTCAACGGCGCCTGGTTACTGACAGTTTCACGCCTATGCGATTTTCAGACCAAAGCTGATATAGTCTGAAGATCACACAGGCAAGAAACTGCCAGTAACCAGGTGTTGACTCCACGTCCACGCTACCTTAACTTATAAATGCTCTATCAATGATATTGAGCACTGTTTACTTACAAATATAGCACCAATATTATCTACAATATACATATATATATATATATATATCATATGTGTGTGTGTGTGTGTGTGTGTGTGTGTGTGTGTGCAACCCTGAATACAATCATACACACAAGAATGCACAAGCACTTATAAATATTTGGAAAGTTTAATCTAAACTTGAACAGAGTTAAAAATTGGGCCACTCAGTGAGGATTGAACTCACAACTTTTCCCCATGATCAAGTGAGACAGGCGCCCACGCACAAACAGCCATACCGTTTTTATGCTATTGTTCAAGATACTTTTCTTATTGTGTCCGTCTCTCTCTTTCTCCCAACCCGACCCACCCCCCACACAACAAGCACCCCGAATCCTCCGTACCACCCCACCCCCATTATAGACATCTCATTTTTTCTCTTTATTTCTTCGTTTTCTTTCTTTTTTTTTATGAACCCAGAACTTTCTCCCCTTCTAGCCCCACCCTAGCCACACTTCCGACTCTCTTCATTCTCCACTCACCCCCCCCACCCAGACGCACCGCCTCCATCCCCCCCCCGACCATACTCCCTTTTTTTCAAGAACGCTCCTCTTTGGTTGCCCTCTGTATCTTTGGATAATTGTCTGCGTTCGTGAGGACCCCATGAAACGATATGGAGTGTTGTGAGGAGACGGGGGGGGGTGAGTTGAAGGGGATGTAAGGGGTCTGCAGAGCGGGGAGGTGGTGAGAGAACCACCGGAGCGGCATCGTTGGTCTGTCTTTATAATTTGCCAATATAGATGAGCGACGGTGATTTCGTTCACCAAACCAACCCCGCACCACACACCTCACTGTTCGAATCTCCGCCACCACCACCCCAGTGCATCACAACATCACCCCCCCCTCTCTCTCTCTCTCTCTCTCTCTCTCTCTCTCTACCACCACCGCACCCACGGGGCTACCATCTTGTTTCCCCCGCCCCCAGCTCATCCCCCCCCGTCAGACCTCTCCTCATCTTCTTCAATCGGTCTGATCTTAATCCAAACCCATGAATTTACGCCTACTCGTGCGCATGCGTGGCGTGGGGCTTCCAGGGGCGGAGGCGGCGGCGGTGGCGCGGCGTGTGTGGGGTTAGGGATCTTATTGACGCACAAACTTCGTATAGTCTTGATGTTGTGTAAACACAGAAATGTACATACGCAAAAGTGCGTAGAAAAACACGACTGTTTAAACACACACACACACACACATAAACGCCGGGTGTGTGTTTTTGTGACAATACACACACACACACACACACAAACACACACACACACACACACACACACACAACACACACACACACACACACACACACACACAAACACACACACACACACACACCGATTGACAAATCCAAAGCGAAAACGATTCGATAAAAAGAGAAAATTAAAAAAAAGACATTCGTTAACTAATTGAAACACCTTAACGTTTACTAAACTCGACACAAGCACATGCTCGAGGGGTGGAGGGTGGAGAGAAGGGAGATGCAAAGAGAGAGGAGGAGGAGGAGGAGGAGAGGTGTTTAGTGGTTGAGAGGGTTGCATATTTCTCAACATTGCCACTGATCGATATTCGAGCACAGGGAAAATGAGACCAGAGTTCGAATCCAGGATGAGACTGTTTGTGTTACCCTTTGTGCCTTTGGAAAGGCATGAACCTATTTCTTCAGCACTCCACTCCCACCCCAGCTATGAATAAATATTAGGGCAGACTGGGTTATTCAAATTTTGTTAGACAACCAGTCTAGGAGAAGTAAAACTCTGAATTCATACTAGCCTTAAAAATTGACCGAGTGCCACGTCCTTCTTGTGGCGGAGGGGTTGGGTAAATACATAGTTATCATATTAGTTAGAATATTGGCGCAGCACAATCTTCCTGTTTCTTACTTCATCCGCTAACCTAAGCTTAGTCAATAAGCTAACATCTAAGTAGGGCAGTGCAGAGACAATCTGCCACCCATGTTCCGTATGTGGCCCTTTCCATGTCACACTTTGTTTCCTGATCCCAATTAATCTATCAAAATCTATTCTCTCGTATCCATTCACTCTTTCTGTTGATCGATTAATCGAATTATCAGTCAATAAGATTATTTAGATTTTGAATTCTTAAATTTTAAATTTTTAAATCTAAATTTAATTTGTATCGAATAATTATAAGCAACTTGCTGCAACAAGGTTTCTCGATAATGATTGATTTATTGACCCGTTTAGGGTTATTTATGTCTAGATGTTAGGGAATCGCGTTCATTGTATGTCATTATTTACAATTCTGTGTAATTGTTTCTTATGAATATTTTTTTTGTTTGTGTTTTCGTTTTTTGTATTTTTTTGTATTCAACAAAATGTGTAAATGTATTTGACCATAGAAGAGACCTTAACTGGTACGACCACTCCCGGTCAGAGTAAACCAGGGAGTAATGGCAATGAACATATACTCCAAACTCCCCAGAACTCCAGAACTGGAGCCTCGCCATCAGATGCAGGTTAATACCATACCCAAGAAACCAATTTTTTAAAGAGTACTGTTCTGCAGGGGGGGGAACAACTTGTTCTAAGCCCCACCGACACAGTTCTGGATCATTTGAAGACAAAATATGAGTTGCAATATTACTAAATACTAGCAGGACCTGTGGATATACTACAGTATGATAGTTTAATTATTTACAACGTTCGATATGTTTACTTAAGAGCTATTGCTAAATACTTCAATATGTAAAAAATTATAATAATCTCCATTTAAGTCTCTCTCACTCTTTTTTCTTTCTTTTTTCCTTATTTTCATCTTTTCATTATGTTCGATTAAAACTGTTTAGAGATCGCTTCCGCGCGCTCACAATCTATCTATATCGTTCCCCTACTCTCTTTGTTTCTTTGTTTCTTTGTCTCTTTTATTCTTCTTATATTTTTCTGTGTAGCCTGTCTTTTTTCTTCCCTTTCATTCTTTATAATAAACACAGAATGGTCCATTATTTAGCTGAGGTGACGATACTTATAAGAAATAGGAATCCGGCGGATAAGCCACACCAGATAATCAAGATTTACATTTTTGCATTTTTTCTTGTACGATTAGGACGATTCAATAGATTACTCTGATTTTTAACCAGATGGTGTCGAAAGATTGTCACAGTCGTACAATTAAGGAACACGATTATTGCTATATAGATATTGAATATCCTTATATCATAAACAAATGAACAAATGTAAAAAAATCTAAATAAAATAAAAAATAAAACTTTTCTTCACAGTTTCTCTGATTTTTGAGATGAGCTTGATAATTAGTATTATTCAGATTATTCGGACTATTGTCCTCATTTTTATTGTCATCTGTGCAACGTTTCTGCCGATGTGCCACCCGGCCTTCTACAGGTATTTCTTGTCGGACTCGGGAAAGAAGGTTCCCGAGTTCGAGAAGGTTCCTGAGTCCGACAAGAAATACCTGAAGAAAGCCGGAGGGTACATCGGTCGAAACGTTGCACAATAGTCCGAATAATCTAAATAATCCTAGTTTTTCTTGACAGGTTCTGTCTATATTTTCAAGTTAAGCGTCATTACGCTAATAAACTAACTCACTAAGAACAGATTGCGAGAAACTTATTAAATTCATTAATGTTTTACAGCAGATCTTGTATATCTCCTGCTCCTGTACCCTTGAATTAAGTCCCATCGCCAGTGTTCTATGATCGAGTCACAATGACTACCTGACTGATACGATCAATAAATGCAATAATAGCTGTTATGTTGTCAATCAATCTTGATAGACTGAATGTTTTTGCATTGGTTGCATCTTTTAACTAAATTCCGCCAACATCTTTGATCTTCTTTGGATGCTGATATCAATTCTTTCTTTCAACGCAAGCAGAACTACTTGGAGGGTCGTCTTTGGTCTGAAAACAGAACAAATCTCTCTCTCTCTCTCTCTCTCTCTCTCTCTCTCTCTCTCTCTCTCTCTCTCCCTCTCTCTCTCTCCCTCTCTCTTTCTCTTTCTCTCTCTCTCTCTCTTAATATTACCTTTCATTTCTCTCTCTCTCTCTCTCTTTCTCTTTCTCTCTCCCTTTCTCTCAATATACCTTTCTTTTCTCTCTCTCTCTCTCCCTCTCTCTCTCTTTCACTCTATCTCTTTCCCTCTCTTTTCCCCCCTCCTCTCTCCTTCTCTCTCTTTCTCTTCTATCTCTCTTTCTCTCTCTCATACACACACACTCTCTCTCTAAAAACTCTAATTGTTAAATCTCGCACTCTTTGATTTCAGTCTATTCCCTTTTTCCATCTTCTCTCCCACCACCCCTCTCTCTCTCTCTCTCTCTCTCTCTCTCCTCTCTCCTCTCTCTTCTCTTCTCTCTTTCTCTCTCTCTCTCTGTTACATATTAATTGGATCCCTATTACTTTTAAGGTAGTATAGAAATCCTTATGGCGATCAGTACAGCTGATGACCTTGAGAGTGAGTGACAATGCTTGACCTCACTCTCACCTTGCGTTCTGGGATGATCGTGAGAATCGGAAGTGATAGAAAGCCCCTTCCGGTTTAAGGAGTAAGCAACTCAGAGTTGCAGTAGTTAGTTGCAGTTAGTCAGTTGCAGAGTTAGAAGCTAGCAAGATGTGACTCTCAGCGCGCATTTGTCTGGTTCTGGGGTTCCAGAATAAACTAACATCCAAAGTAAATCGAAGTCTTGTTGTTATTACTAAAAGCTAACAATGACACAAGGCTTCTGATAAGAAATGATCCCCAGCAGAACCAGACACGGAACCCCCAAGAAAGACCAGACCTGTAGAAGATATACCAGATCCGGCCAGAAGAATAAAAGAGGTATATAACATCTCTCTCTCTCTTTCTCTCTCTCTCTTCTCTCTCTCTCACACACACACACACCACACGAATATACATAAACATACGCATACACACACACACACATTCGAAAAGAAAACTACTTCTTACCTCTCACACTTGAATTTCAATCTGTTTCCCTTTTTTTCCTTTCCTCTCCCCCCCCCCCTTCTCAAATTGACCGATTCTAATGGAATGGTTACCGTAGATTTTTCAAACATCCAATTTTTTATTTTATTCTTTGTCTTTTTGTTTTTGTTTTTGTTTTGTTTGTTTTTAATTTGTTTTTTGTTTTGTTCTGGCATCTCTCAGTTTGGTGAGATTCCATGGAACTGTGCCATTAATGGCTACATTGTAGAAAATGGACTCGGTGAACGGTGTTCAACTCCTGGACGAGGCTGCGTTTCACTGTGAGCTAACTCTCTTGTGAAAGACATGAACCAATCTCTTTTCTCTCAAGTTATGGATAAATAGTAGGGCAAACTTGTATGGGCAACTAGTCCAGGAGAAGGAAAACTCGTTATTCAAATCCTCTACCTTCCGGACGTGCTTAATGCTAAACAGTTAGAACAACTAAATAAATAAATATTCATATATCATTATTTATTTAAATCAGATTGAACGATTCTTTGGATTCCAGATGATTGGTTAATTTTAACGGCATGTCAACCTGTCTAGGGTTATTTCATACCAAGAGGTCAGGGAATTGTGTACAATGTATGTTTATATTTCTGTCGTACCTGCATAACAGTACATATCTAAATGTGTGAAACGTATAAGAGGGGCGTTTTTAATGCTAGTATATACATGGGGATAACAATAAAATAGATTGAGCTACCATTACAACTTGCCCAAGATAGCTTGCACCACATATTTGACGGTTTGAAATGTTCGAGGTATTTCTGTCGTACACTATACAATATTTATTTTTCTCTTTTATCAATCTGTCTTACACACACACACACAGAAAGAGAGAGAGAGAGAGAGAGAGAGAGAGAGAGAGAGAGAGAGAGAGGACAATAAGTCTTCGGTGTTGTCTGTTATTCCTGCACCGCCAATTGACAGAGCAATCAATTTCCCGCGCTAAAATGGACAAGAAGCAGGTGCTCGTCTTTTCAATCTTTGACAGATTTAATGGGATACACTCTGGTCAAGCAGCTGAATGATCAGATATGACATAAGAACGTGTCTGATCACATAGACGAATTGAGTAATACGATATATCCCCCACCCCACCCCAAGTGTGGACAGTGGAATGAGAAAAGTCTACCCTCTGTGGATGTGAATCAATTTGTAATTTACAAAAGATTTACAACAGGTTATCGAATACAACAGGCACCGGAATAAAGGGAGAGAAAAAGACAAAATGCTGTGACCATAACAACCAAGAGAAACATGTTCAATAAAATTATCACCTTGCCAGTGAGGCTTAGAATATGCTGACTGTATCCCCTTTGCAGAGGAATGATACCAGCCGTGTCGAAATTATTTATTTAGGAATGCATACAGAGGTGCACGATATTTTTAGTATGAAATAGATTGTAAATAAGAAAGGAATGGATATAAAATCAGACAATGTAAATATGTATAGATAAACATAGAATTGAAAGATAAAGAGAAAAAAGACGATTCAATAAGAAAACGTCTTTCTTATGTAAAATACTACCAGTGTAATATCTTATTATAATGGAGATTCTGTGTTTTTCTGTCTGTAACCGAAACTATATTCCTACTCAAGTCACAATTCTCTTAGTTATTGACATCACATTCTCCATGATTTTATTTTATATAAACCTCAATTATTAATAAAATTGTCTTACATTATTAATACTGTTAACTATGTCTACATACTGACAACATGTAATCATATTTATATATACAACAAAATAGCGGTTTACAGTGTGAATGGGAAGGCTATTTTAAATATTAATATTAAAAAATCGAATTTAATAAATATGTGCTTAGTATTATTGATTTCTAACTGTTTGGTTTTATTTTAATGAATATAAGCAAAAATCTCTTCAATGAATCTTAAATGAAATCCATTAACAAGAAAAAATAACTGTCATTTTATTCTTTACTTCCTCTTTTAACTAAATAGTTAAATTAGAAAAAATAACAATGAAAAACGAGAGTGATGGAAGAGTAAGTTTCAGTTGTTCCATTTTTTATTATACTCCCTCTGTTTCAAATCTTTTATTATACTCCCTCTGTTTCAAATCTTTTTATCTGTATTCTTATTTAGTTTCATTAGCCTTTCTAATTTAATACAATATTTTATTACATTAAAACTTGAATACTTGCACCCGGAGGGTGCATATATTTGCTAGTTGTAATAATTCTATTCGCCTAAACAATCTTTCAGAATTATATCAACTTGATTCTCTCATTCAAATAAAATAACAAAGATTTTTGGAGTTTGATTTTTATGTTGTGCATTATAACAATGGTGGGTGACATGATGAATCAAATATATGAATATATGTGCATAAACTTACTAAAAAATTGGAGTAACTGGTTTGATGGAAAGAAGGGTTTGGGAATTTCCAGCGCCGATGTATTCCTAAATGTAAATAAGTAATAAAACAAGATAAGTTGATTTGGTAATAAAATCTTGCATGGATTACAGTTAGTAACATTTTCAGTGAAGCCAAAAGCGAGAATGAGGTGTAACTGAAAAACAATGATCGCTGAATCACATTAAATTGGAAAAAAGTTAACAGAAAAAAAAAACAGAAAAAGACATAATATAATATTTTTTATAGGATTCCTTATCATTCAACAATGAAAATTAAAATGGGAAGAATCTTTTATCAAATTAATTGATAACCAGTTGATTTTTAGAATACACCGACTGCACCTCTGTAGAGGGGTAATACTCCCCCCAAAACAAACTGAGGAATATACCCCCAAATAAGAAGTGTACTGAGTATGATACTAAACTGCGTCTAATAGTGTGGAGATCTGGGTTGTATAGGACAGTGTTTTTCAAACATTAGGATGTTACGGACCGGTTGACATTTTTTAGATCGATGCACGGACCGATGTATAAAATTAAAGAATTTGTTAAACTTCGAATAAAAAGTATTTATGACGGCATGTTAAACTTAGGCGTGGGCTAATTTTATGTCAAATCATCCATAAAAAAAAGTAAAATTGTCACCCATCCCATTCAATTTTTCTGAAATTTTGTCCAGGTGTGGACTATGTTGAAGTTAGACAATCCCCAAAATTTAAGCTTCCAATTCCAAAGATTGACGGAGTTATGTCGATTTTTAGGTGGGGTTGGTGAAAAGAGCAACTTTTGTAATCTATTTTTATCTGTAAAATGAGTTCTAGAGCTTCCCTACTACTAAAAATTGGTTTATAAAAGCATTTTTACCCAGAATCAAGAAATGCAATTAAAAAATCCTAAAGTCAACCAATTTTAAGTTATTGATGTTTTTTTTTTTCATAGTAAAATCAACATTCCGATGTGGAAGTGCATCGTTGACATTTTTTTCTATTATTATTTCACATATATTGAACATTATTTGTATCAAAAAGATAGTTTGATTTATTCAATACTGAAATCTATAATCAATATAGACTAACCCCCAGGGTACAGTCAATGAGAACAGTGAAACTGCTTCTTATTTGTACATTTTTCAAGTCTTGGTTCGATAGAAAGAGTGCCACATATGTTACCGGAAAATTAAAGAAAAGAGCGGATGAACCTCGCAAAGAGCTGAAAATAAATAACCTCATCACCGTAACATTTCATACAGGAAATTGCCATAAATACACATCTCTAATAATAAAAAGAACAGAATTGATCACGACAACGATATATAGAAACGATTTAGATCTACAAGACACTAGCAGTGATGTGTGTGTATGTTTAAGACTGAATGTATATTTATTGATTTATTTTAAAGATATATATATATTATTTATATTTTTGCTTGAAGGCAATTATAAATGCATGTATCGTATAAAATTCGATAATTATAGAAAATAAACTTGACAAGTAAATCCCGCAAAGGATGGCTCGCCATGCAGAACACCGTACAGACTGTTTCGACTTTATTAAGTCTCTTCAGCGATGAATAATTTATTCAACATTGCTTCTAAAAACAAACATCCAAAAATCTTATTCACTTCGCCGAAGAGCTTAACGGCCGGGTTTGTTTACTAAATAAACGTCTACTTGCCTGCTATGGCAGGGCGTGTAATCCTTGACAAGGTTAATTTCGCAGGGATTGTTCGCTATGTACCGGCGCGAACGGATATGGTCTCTGACTATGCCTGTGAAGTCCCAGTTTCGATTCCTGTCGGAGGGGAGTCGTTAGTATACATCGCTGAAGAGACTAATAAAGTCGAAACAGTCTGTACGAATAGCGAGCCATCCTTTGCGGATTTACTTGTCATTTATTTATAATATCGAATTTTATACGATACATGCATTATAATTGCCTTCAAGCAAAAATATAAATAATTTTATTCAACATTGCTTCTAAAAACAAACATCCAAAAATATATATATATATATATATATATATATATATATATATATATATATATATATATATATGCTGGTCGTGGTAATATGATTCAATTATCAATTATATATAATTCCTCTATCAAAATTTAATATATACCTTTGCCCATTAGGTTGTGTTCTGAGGATTCAGGCCCCGAATTGGGAATCGTTGTCCTGAGGTGCCCTTGCCCTCTGTAATCCTGCGAGGGATATATGGCAGTATAGGTTAGGACTGCGCAGTTAGAATTAATGTTACCATTAACTAGATGATTTGGCATTCTCCGTTTGTGGCATGGGCTGGTGGCCCAGTGTGTTGAGTCCCCGCCTCTTCACGCTGTGGTCCGCTGGTTCAATCTCTAGTGGCGGAGATTGTGGTATGACTGCTGATGAGACCAAAGGAAACAGCTGTCCAGTGCTCCGGATGTCGCAAATGGTGTTTGCCGAGTTGTCTGGTCGTGGTAATATGATTCAATTATCAAAATATATATATATATATGGTGTGTGTGTGTGTGTGTGTGTGTGTGTGTTCTACAAACAAAGCAGCGGAGCAAAAACCAACATAAACTTTCATTAGATGGTCCCGCTGGAGTTCGGCAAAGGTTTCGGCGCCAATGCATCATGAACTAACACAGAACGCGGTTAGCGTCATATGCGATAAACACGGTGACATCAGTTCAAATCCTAGACGAAACTGTTTACACTTCGCATACGCTCCAGCTATGTGTAAATTGTATGCTAGACTGAGCTCTTTAAACCTTGGTATGACAACCTATGAAGGAGGATAACTCTGAATTCAAACCTGTTAAACTCCGCTTAAAAAATGTCCTTGTGTCACATACAGTTTTTTGGAGGTGTTGGGTGAATGCATAAAAAAGAATAAAATGATTTGTTGTAAGGGAAGATATTTCCCCTACAAGATAGTTGGAATCGTCAAACGGAACACATAAAGATAGCAATACGCTAGGTTATTCGTAGTCGAGTCACTACTAATCAAGTAGCTAGTCATACTGTTGGAAAACTGCGCGTTGACTCTATTATTTATATTCCTGTGAAGAAAATGTTTTCAAAAAATATAACGAACACGGGATGTTACGATCAGGGGAAAAATTTATGTGTCAATACTTAAGTATTTCGGTTTTAAACCATCATCAGGACACTGCAAAATAAATTTTTGTAAGGGAGAAAAATGAAAAATGTTAAGCGTATAGTGAATGTGTGAATATAATGTTATTTACCCTTAATTTTTATATGTGCGTTTGTTTATTCACGTTCTACATGCGTCATCCTATGATCTTCATTTTCCATTTTTTCACATGCAATGATCACGTCATCAGTTTTCATAAACAAACGCACATATAAAAATTAACGGTAAATAACATTATATTCACACATCACTATACACTCAACATTTTTCATTTTTCGCCCTTACAAAAATTTATTTTGCATTGTCCTGATGATGGTTTAAAACCGAAATACTTAAGTATAGACACATACATTTTTTCCTCTGATCGTAACATCCTATGTTTGTTATATTCATGTACAAAAATTAATAAACCATTTGTTAATTGATTAATTCAGTCACAACATGATTATCTTTTAGTTTTAATTCAATATCCTCAAACAGAAAATACAATAAACTCACCCCCACAAAAAAAGATCAAGATTTTTTAACAAATTATTTTTACTATTTCTCTGAATGTTTGAGATGAGGATTGATAATTAGTATTATCTGCGTTATTCGGACTATTGTCTCCATCTTTATTGTTATTAAGTAGGCCGAGCATAGAAATGAATACAATATGGGAACCCATAATTAAGAAGGCTAGATCAGATTTTTTTAAAAACACAAAAAAAACACACACACAATATGAGTCTAGGTAAAAAAAATCATACATAAAATGAATAGGTAGATATTCTAGCCAAAACCAAGACATTAGATTTATAAGTTCTGAGTGGAGGCAGTAACATAGAAAATGATTAACACAACCCCTACCCCAGCTATGGTTAGCGGAATGAGAACAGGATACCCGAGGACTGAATAAAGGGTTATTAAAAGTTCCGTGATGGCTCCCGATTACGACAAGAAATTCCCGAGTTCGAAAAAGAAGGTTCCCGAGTCGAGAAGTTGCCGAGTCCGGCAAAAATACCTGAAAAAGGCCGGGGGCATATCGGCCGAAACGTTGTACAAATAACAATAAAGATGGGGCAAAGTCCGAATAATGCAGATAATACTAAATTATTTTTTAAATATTGTTTTCAGAATATTATTTCCCTATAATTTTATACATCAGAAAAGATGCAACGAATAATTAACTAAACCTTATGTTTAAGGTTGTTTTTGTTTTTTGTTTTTGTTTTTTTGTGTGTTTTTTTTTTTCAATTCGTTTGTTTTGTATCATGGCATCTGCATGCCGTAAGCGCTGAATGCATAGACGGAGAATGGTGGGGGGTAGCCTGCCCGAGGAAGAGAATATCAATTCGCCTGCAGCCAAACACACATGAATTGAGATCTGTCATTAATATTTTCACGATATAATATTCGATCCATTGGATTCATTATTGAATTAAGTGCCTTGAAAAAGGAAGAGATTATGTTTAAAAAAATAAATATATAAATTTGCAAAATAATTGTTTTCTCATGATTAGTTTTATTATGTATAATAAGTGAAGTCGAGTGGGCTTCTGTTTTTGTCCACTTTTCGATGTGTCGCACACCTCTCACATTTTTATGGGTCTCACCTGCAGAAACAGAAATATTAATGAGTTTTTTTCTAGTTTTATAAGAAGTGGCTCTTGTTTCCTTTGAGATGGATGGGTTGACGTGGACCGCATGAGTGGTCGGTCAGAAGCCGTACTTTAATACTATACGATTTTTTTTCTTTGAGGTTGGTCTAAGATCTTGAAGGGCGAATACAAGAATGTATTTCTTCCATCTCACAAAAGTTCCAGGGAAGATCAGTTGATGTGATTCCCGAACGGCTTGAGAGGCTGGAGGCAAATACTGATACCCATATAGAGTTTTTAATAAAATTTCCTGTTATGTATGTTTTCTCATATTCATTATTTTACAAAATAATGATTCAGAAATAAACTATTTTTTTAAAATAGGGCAGGGGTTACTTAACAATTCCTGGACAGTAGTGGGTTCAATTTTCACTGGGTGCTCACACGAGTGTGGCCTTTTGCCAGACTAATTTGAGCTCAGTTTGTTATCTACTTGAAAACATTGTTAAATTGAGCTCTTTATTATTTAGGACACACACAAAAAAGTTGGCAAGCCAATCGTAAAATCGCAGTAATAATTTCAAGCAGACATAAATGACAACCATCATATTCCCCCACCCCCCCACCTTCGACATCACCCCCCCACCCAGCCCGCACCCCAGCCCACCCCCAGCCAGCAGACCCAGCACCCCCAAAGTCCCTAAAGTCTATTCGTTGTCCAGCTTAATATCATTTCAATTACATAATGCTCACCGGCAAGAGGGGGGGAGGGTGCTAATGAAGCCGATTACCACGGATGGCCACCTTCTATCACGTGGTCAAAACTTCCGTCTTTCTCTCTCTCTCTCTCTCTCTCTCTCTCTCTCTCTCTCTCTCTCTCTCTCTCTCTTTTCTTTTTTTCTTTCTATTTTTCGCAGTTTAACAATAGCGGCAAAATCACGAGCAACGCCTCACTACGGCTGGAAGAGATGGACCAAACAGGGTGTGGTCACGTGGGTTGGTGATGGGGGGTGATGCGGGATGAGGTTAGACATGAGAGGTTGAAAGTTAGGGTTTGGACCAGATTAAGGTATGGAGTGGAACATTGTCAGCTATGGCGATGCTGCACCGTTGTTCACACGGTATTGATTACGAACGTGGCGAAAAGGAAAAGCAAAAGATGGAACGAATGGGTGGGGGTCTCTTATCCAGACCCCACAATTTTCTCCATTTCTTTTTTTTATTATTGTTTATTGTTTTTCTTTTATTTGTTTATTTATATTACTGTCTGATTTTTGTTTGTTTGTTTGTTTGTTTGTTGGTCTGGAGCTCTTGGTTCGTTGTTGTTTTTTTAATGTTTATTTTCGGTTCTTTCTTATTAGATCCGACAATTTTTTTAATCTCCTACTCTTTTCATTCAATTGTTATAAAAGATATTATTTTCTTTCTTATTATTCATTTTTCTTTTTGTTTCTTTCTTTTCTCATCGCTTTTTTTCTCGTTTTACTCAATGAATTCTTATTATTCATTTTGCGATTTTATATCTCATTCAATTATTCTTCCCTTATTATTTTCTTCCTTTTCTTCTTCTTTTGAACCTTCTTTCCCCATTTCCGTTAATTCTTTTTCTTTTTGTTGTTGTTGTTGTTGTTGTTGTTGTTCTTCTTCTTCTTCTTCTTCTTCTTCTTCTTCTTCTCATAATAATAATAATAATAATCCTCATCATCATCATACGCTTTTCCTTCTTTTTCTCTTATTCATTCTCATTTGAACTTTTTTCTTCTACCACTTTTTCTTTCCTTCCTTTTTCGTTTTCTTCTTCCCATTCTCACTTTTTCTGTCTTTTTGTTCGTTCTCTCTGAAATTTCTACTCATCCACATGCCACCCCTTTTCTTCTTCTTCTTCTTCTTCTTCTTCTTCTTCTTCTTCTTCTTCTTCTTCTTCTTCTCATTCGTTTTATTTTTTCTTCTTATTTCTTCTTTTTTTCTTCTTTTTTTCCTTCTTTTTCTTCATCATTCATCACTCTTGCACACTTTTCTTCTAACTCAGCATAGTCTCCTTCAACATCAATAGACATAAAACAATATCAAATATCAATTCCCTACATCGAATACCAAACAATAAAAAGTTCACCCCAAAATTATTTCCAACGTCCTTATCCCCCCCCCTTCATCTTTCGATTTTAGGGGACTTCTCTCTTTATCAATTTCTTTTTTTTATTCTTCTTAGTTATCTTCTTTTTATTCCAGCATCTGGACATGACGTCTGGATAGGATGAATTTTTTCTATAATTACCAATTTACTTAAGCCTCTTTTCCCAGGTGTTTCGGAACTGTTCCAAGGACTCCAACTATAACTGGCATCACCGTCACATTCATGTCCCACAACTATTTCAGCTCTTTGGCAAGGTTTAAGTATTGCTCTATTTTTCACTTTGATTTTCTCTCTGTTGTCTGACCCGGAGTGGTAAAGTCCCATCTATGGGTTAAATAGAACAGAGTTTTCAACAACAACAAAAAAATTGAATACCCTTCAAAGAGAATAAAATAAAACGCCTTTGGTATAAAATAACCCAACAAGGGTTGACATGCTGTAAAAATCCAACCAACCAGCCAACCAATTCTGAAGCTCTGAGAGATGTGAGTTCCCCTGCATCCCTATTACTCCCAGGTCCACTCTGATCCGGAATGTTAGTATATGTTAGGGTTCCATGTATGAGTTAAATATATATAAAAGAGTATTAGTATTATCTGCGTTATTCGAACTATTGTCCTTATCTTTATTGTTATTTGTACAACGTTTCGGCCGATATACCCTCCGGCCTTCTTCAGGTAATTATTGTCTGACTCGGGAAGGTATATCGGCCGAAACGTTGTACAAATAACAATAAAGATGAGGACAATAGTCCGAATAACGCAGATAATACTAATCATCAAGCCTCATCTCAAACATTCAGAGAAATAAAAAATGAGTTTAAAAAAATTGAATACCCATCAAGAAAGAATAAGATAAAACGCCTTTGGTATAAAATAATCCAACAAGGGTTGACATGCCGTAAAATCCAACCAACCTACCAATTCTGAAGCTCTGAGAGGTGTGAGTTCCCCTTCATCCCCATTACTTCCAGGTCCACTCTGATCTGGTAGTGTTAGTATCTGTTAGGGTTCCATGTATGAGTTAAATATATATATAAAAAATTATTTGCATTATCTGCGTTATTCGGACTGTTGTTCTCATCTTTACTGTTATTTGTACAACGTTTCGGCCGATATACCCTCCGGCCTTCTTCAGGTATTTCTTGTCGGACTCGTGAAGTCCGAATAACGCAGATAATACTAATCATCAAGCCTCATCTCAAACATTCAGAGAAATAATAAAGAAATGAGTTTTAAAAAACAACGTTTCGGGCCGATATACCCTCCGGCCTTCTTCAGGTATTTCTTATCTGACTCGGGAAGTCCGAATAACGCAGATAATACTAATCATCAAGCCTCATCTCAAACATTCAGAGCTAATAAAAAATGATTTTTTTAAATACAACTTTTCGGCGAGATATACCTCCGGCTTCTTCAGTTATTTCTTGTCGGACTCGTGAAGTCCGAAATAACGCAGATAATACTAATCATCAAGCCTCATCTCAAACATTCAGAGAAATAATAAAAAAAATGATTTTTTTTAAAATACAACGTTTCGGCCGATATACCCTCCGGCCTTCTTCAGGTATTTCTTGTCGGACTCGTGAAGTCCGAATAACGCAGATAATACTAATCATCAAGCCTCATCTCAAACATTCAGAGAAATAATAAAGAAATGAGTTTTAAAAAACAACGTTTCGGCCGATATACCCTCCGGCCTTCTTCAGGTATTTCTTGTCTGACTCGGGAAGTCCGAATAACGCAGATAATACTAATCATCAAGCCTCATCTCAAACATTCAGAGAAATAATAAAAAAATGATTTTTTTAAAATACAACTTTTCGGCCGATATACCCTCCGGCCTTCTTCAGGTATTTCTTGTCGGACTCGTGAAGTCCGAATAACGCAGATAATACTAATCATCAAGCCTCATCTCAAACATTCAGAGAAAATAATAAAAAAATGATTTTTTTAAAATACAACGTTTCGGCCGATATACCTCCCGGCCTTCTTCAGGTATTTCTTGTCGGACTCGTGAAGTCCGAAATAACGCAGATAATACTAATCATCAAGCCTCATCTCAAACATTCAGAGAAATAATAAAAAAATGATTTTTAAAAAATACAACGTTTCGGCGATATAACCCTCCGGCCTTCTTCAGGTATTTCTTGTCGGACTCGTGAAGTCCGAATAACGCAGATAATACTAATCATCAAGCCTCATCTCAAACATTCAGAGAAATAATAATAAAATGAGTTAAAAAAAAAAGAAGAGAAATAATAAAAAAATTAGTTTTAAAAAATTGAATACCCATCAAGAAATGATAAGATAAAACGCCTTTGGGATAAAATAACCCAACAAGAGTTGACATGCTGTAAAATCCAACCAACCAACCAACAACTCTTCTTTCTCCCCCCCCCCTTTAGCGTCTATCATCTCTGCTTTATCATCTTCTTATCTCATCAATTCTTATCATCCTATCATCCCCAACAAAACCCTAAAGATTTATTTCTCTATATTCTTTTTAGACAAGAGCATTGTTAAGTTATTCTTAATTTATTCCTCTCTAGAGGAAAATATCGAGAAAATATTTTCCTTTGCGTCTCCAACGGACTCTCCTTGTGGATTTTGTGTCCTAATTAAGAAAGAAAAAAAACGCCTTACACACTTTCCGATTCCATTCATAACCTGATCCCTCCCCGCCACCACCCACCCATTTCCTTTTTCCATTCACAATTTTTTCCCCTTTCCTAATTAATTTGTATTACAACCGTCTGGTCGTTGTTTTTCGGCCTTTCGTTTTCTGTCTTCCTTTATTCTCCCCCTCCACCCCTATCCACCAGTTCCAGACGTTCGGAAATCGACACGTAACGAGAAAACTTTATTTAAAAGTCTATAGAGTAAAAGTGATTCCGAGTAACATTCTTATTAATAATTGAATGTAGTGGAAAGTAGCCTTTTCAGGAATTAATTCCCTCTAAACTATGGGTGAATGATAGGCATCACTTAATTATTTAGCAAGCAGTCTAAAAGAAGAAGAAAAAATTATTTCATACCAGCTTTTTCTTACCAACCTCTCCACACGAGCAGGATGTGACACAAGGTCAATGTTTTCAAGCGGTGTTTACCAGGTTTGAATTCAGAGTTTTCCTTCTCCTAGACTAGTTGATGTACCAAGGTTGAAGAGCCTAGTCCGCCCTACTATTTACCTATAATTGGAGGGAGAATAGTTGAATTCATACCTTTCCCAAGGATATTAGTGCCATATGAAATACAACCAGCCGCGTCCAGATTTTGAACTTGTGTCGCCAGGTCCATTTCCTTCGATGAAAACCATTACACCACAGGCACCTCCCTAGTTAAAACCAGCTTTACTCCCCTTAAAATTGACCTTGTGCCATATTCTGCTCGTGGTGGAGGAGTCGGGTAAATACATAGCCAGACATGAATATCAGATCTGGAATATCATTTAAACTCCTTTGAAACATTGAGAACGATATTGGTGGCGATTTTTTAAAAAGACTAATGTATAATAGATAGATTTTTCCACTAACTTCATGTGAAATAAATATTTTAGAAAAAACAAACACATGATGTTATAATTCGCTGACAGAAATCTGTTTCGACCCATTATTGAAGTGGTCTTCATCAAGAGCGAGAGGTGTATGATAGAAAGACGGTATGAGTGAACCGTTACAAGACAAAAGTGGTACAAACGAAACGTTCAAGTTCGGAGCCGGAATTAAAAATTCTTTTTTTTTTTTTTTTTAATTTTGAAAATGCATATTCTGTTTTGAAAATAAAATAAAATAAATTTTATTTTATTTTATTAAATCAGAAGCATTACAATCCACAAAGAAAACTCAAAAGACTTTGATGTAAATATGTATAAAAAGGTATAAGAAAGTATCAAAAAGTTCAAGATTCCAGCTACTGCAGACCACGTTAGTCACCGGAAATATCCAGGTATTATGGTTTTTTCAAAAGACAGTATGAAAAAGTGAATGGAAGTGAATCCGACAGTATGAAATAAATATTTTAGAAAAAACAAACACATGTATCAACAAATTGGATGAATCACCTTCATATATATTAATCTCTCGGCCACTGCCTTCTAGCACCTATGTGATAAAAAGGGTTGTTTATTTGCCATTAGAGCAATATGAATAATACTCAGCCACCACCTTCTAGCACATATATGATAAAAAAAGTGGGAAGCGCGTGGTGTAATGGTTAAAGTCATGGGAAATGGACTCGTCGCCCCGAGTTCAAATCCTGGATGTGGTAATTGCATTTCACTTAGCGCTAATATTTTTGGGAAAGGTATGAATCCTACTCTCCCTCCAGCTATGGATGAATAGTAGGGCAGACTGGGCTCTTTAACCTTGGTTAGGCAACTGGAAGAAGGAAAACTCTGAATTCAAACCTGTTGATCTCTGCTTAAGAAATTGACCTTGTGCCACATCCTGCTCGTGCGGAGAGGTTGGTAAATATATATATGATAAAAAAGTTTGGAGGTTTGCCATAAGGGCAATAGGGTTGACAAATACTTTGTTGCGTACTACTTACCTCAACACACTATTATTGCAAGTCTTCTATGATATTAGTTGGTTTGGTTGGTATATGGAAGAGGTCACCAAACTACGGCATGTGGGCAGGATCCGGCCCGTGAAGGCATTTTATCAGGCTCGCCAACGGTATTTGAATGTTCCTTTCTTTGATAATGTTTCAAAAATAAATATGTTGATTAAATTTGTTTTTGTGCATCTTACGCCATTCATCAATGAATAGATAAATTTTGTTTTACATCTTTTTCTCAAAGCTTTTGTTCTGGCTAGCAAGTATTGAACACAATAATAATGTGGCCCGCGCTCGTTATTTTTTTCAATTATCCAGCCCACCGTGAAAAAAAGTTTGGTGATCCCTGCTCTAATAGAATCCGACCAAATGAGGTGTATTTTGTCAACGTAGTCCCTCCTTGCTGTTATGGAATATTGCAGAGTGCTATAAATACCAATGGCGTTATATATAAATTCTGTTGTTGTTGCTCAAATCAACAATATGAAATCAAAGAATAAGCTACCAATGAAATGTGGACTCTGATTCTACATTTGAGTACCATATTTGACGGCACATAAGACACACGGGCATATAAGATGCACCCCCATTTCAGCAAGTCAGATTCAGGGAAAAAAGGTTTTAGTGTATTTAAGCATATATTGTTGAAAACAGTTTAGCTGTGCATTACACAAGCAGAAACATAGCTGTATGAAAACAAATACAGCTAATAAAATAAGAAATGCATGGAGGGTAGGTAAAAGTACTGAGCGTAAGCTAGATTAGTGAGCATTATAAAGAAGATTAGCCTAGGCTTATGGGAGGTCTCAAACTTCACCTACGATGTATAAGACGCAGGGCAAATTTTTTAACCACAATTTTGGGAAAAAAGTGCGTCCTATACACCGTCAAATACAGTATATAACTACTCTTCTTAGTTTTGTTCCCAACCCTATTGCCCTTATGGCAAACCCCGACCCTTTTTATCATATGGGTGCTAAAAGGCATTTAAGCATATATTGTTGAAAACAGTCTAGCTGTGCATTATACAAACAGAAACATAGCTGAAAATAAAAATAAAAATAAAATAAAGATGCATGGAGTTTAGGGTAGGTAAAATTACTGAGCGTGAAGCTGGGTTAGTGAGCATCATAGAGAAGATTAGCCTAGGCTTACGGTTTACATATTAATTGGATCCCTATTACTTTTTAAGGTAGTATAGAGAATCCTTATGGCGATCAGTACAACTGATGGCCTTGAGAGTGAGTGACAATGCTTGACCTCACTCTCACCTTGCGTTCTGGGATGATCGTGAGAATCGGAAGCGATAGAAGCCCTTCCGGTTTTAAGGTGTAAGCAACTTAGTCAGTTCCAGAGAGTAGTTAGTTGCAGTTAGTTAGTTGAGAGTTAGGACTGAAGCCTAGCAGATGTGACTCTCCGCGCGCATTTTGTCTGGTTCTGGGGATCCGGAAATAAAATAACATCAAAAGGTAAATCGAAGTCTTGTTGTTATTACTAAAAGCTAACAATGACACAAGGCTTCTGATAAAAATGGTCCCCAGCAGAACCAGACACGGAATCCCCAGATAAGAAAGACCAGACGAGACCTGTAGAAGATATACCCGACCATTAGAAGATAGAAGAAGCAGATCCGGCCAGAAGAATAAAAGAGGTATATAACAACGGGAGGTCACAAACTTCACCTACGATGTATAAGACGCAGGGCAATTTTTGGTATATCAACCGTTTTCGGGCTATTTAATGCTGAATCAAGATATCTTTATAAATAAAACGACTTCGGATGATTACAGTACCTGCAGTGGTCACCCAATTTAGTATTGAACAGGTTCAATGCAGCTGTGACACTTTTACGGTAATGATGTGATATTGTCCAGGGAAACAATTCACTCTGTCACAGTATAAAATTGGTACGAAAATGGTTTTAGAAATGGGAAAAAAGACTTCACTGTGTCATGGTCACCAGATGTCAAGTCTATTGGGGGATTACGGGATAGGTTAACTATGTTAACTGATCGGGTTAGAGATGTTTATAGAAGACACTTTATTGGCTAGTGGTATATATATATATATATATATATATATATATATATATATATATATGAGAAGTAAACAAACAAACAATGTGTTTGATATGGCTTTTTAGCCGACAATTTTTGGGAGAATATGTGCTTAATTGAAGTCATACTTAATTTTGAAAATTAATTAATTGATAATTAATGAATTAGGCGGGCATATCTGTTCAAATGTAAGGCTAAAAAATGGAGAGAGAGAGAGAGAGAGTGACAGAGACGGAGAGGAACAGGGAAGAGAGAGAAAGATAGAGGGATGAAGAAACTGAGAAAGATGGATGAGAAAACTAGATATATTGTTTGATAGATAGGTAGATAGGTAGATAATGAACAGACTGATATATATATATATATATATATAGAGAGAGAGAGAGAGAGAGGGAGAAAGAGTGAGTGAAAGAAATAAAGAAAAAGATAACATGAAGAAACTGAGATGTATATCAAGAAACTAGATAGATAGGTAGGTAGGTAGATAATAAACACACACACACACACACACACATAAATATATATATATATATATATAGAGAGAGAGAGAGAGAGAGATAGATAGATAGATAGATAGAGAGAGAGAGAGAGAGAGAAGAGAGAAAGAGAGAGGCTGGGATAGATAGATATTTATAAGATAGAAATAGATAGATAGATAGATAGAATAAGAGAAAGGTGTTACCGCCGGCGTACTTAATTCCTTGTCCGTTTCAATCAAGTGACAAAGTGTCATGATAAAAAGTGACGATTTACTCACTGGTCTGAAAGGTTAGGGAGGTTAGGGGAGATAATGAAAAGTGCAACGAGAATTGGGTAAATTTGGTGGAGGTGATGGGTGCCCCAAACTTTGGCATCGTTTTAGCTGCAGTTGTAAATGGATGAGGATAATTCGAGAGATTGAAGAAGATAAAAGACGCTAAGAAAGAAAGAAAAAAGAAAGAATGAATTAAAGAATGAATGAAAGAAAGAGTTAAGTAAATTAGATAAATGAAGAAAAAGAAAGAGTGAATGAATAAATGAAAAAAATACTAAATTGAATAAATAAATGAAAGAAAGGATGAATGAATAAATAAATAAATGAATGAAAGAAAAATGAAAGAAAGCGTTAGGTAAAATAAATAAATAATGAATGAATGAATGAGATAAAGATTTAAGTTAAATAAATAATAAATGAATGAATGAATGAATGAATGATAGAGTTAAGCAAAACAAATAAATGAATGAATAAAGAATGAATGAATGAACGAAAGGTTGAAGGTTGAAAAATAAAAAATAAAGAAAATGAAATAAAATAAAAAAATGAAAGAAAGAATAAAAGAAATGAAGAATTAAGTAAAAGAAATAAAGAAAGAGAGAAAGAAAAAAAGAAAGAAAAAGAAGGAAAAATTTTAAAATAAAAAAAAGCAAAAAAAGGAAGGGGAAAAGTAATAAAGCTCAAAAGAAATAAAGAAAGAAGGAAAGAAAGTGAAAAACAAAATAAGAAGACGATCAAAGAAATGAAAAAGAAAGAAAGAAAAAAAGATAGAAAGTAAGAAGATAATGAAAGAAGGAAGAAAGAAAGAAAAGAAAGAGAGAGAAAGAAAGAAGAAAGAAAGAAAGGGGAGAAAGAAGAATAATGAAAGAAAGAGAAGAAGAGAGGTAAGAAGATAAAGAAAGAAAGAAAGAAGAAAGAAAGGAAAGAAAGAAAGAAAAGAAGAAAGTAAGAAGATAAAGAAAGAAAGAAAGAAAGAAAGAAGGAAAGAAAGAAAGAAAGAAAAGAGAGAAAAGAGAGAAAGTAATAAGATAATGAAAGAGGAAAAGAAAGAAAGAGGAGAAAGTAATAAGAATAATGAAAGAAAGAAAGGAAAGAAGAAGAAAGAAAGAGAGAAAGTAAGAAGGCAATGAAAGAAGGGAAGAAGAAAGAAAGAAGAAGAAAGGAGAGAAAGAGATAAGGAAGAAGGAAGAAAGAAAGAAAAGAAAAGAAAAAAGAAAAATGAAAAATATGAAAAAAAAAAGAAAGAAAAAGAAAAGCAAATAATTTTCTTAATTAGAAAATCAAGTGAGAATGCGAGTAAAAGCAATTCGATGATGTTTTTATCTCAATTATGTCTTCCTGTCTCTCCTTTAAACCCACGTGATTAGAAACTCATAATGGCCGCCGGCTGATCTTCCACCCACCCACCCCCTCGCCCCCCCCCCACGGCCCCCACCCCTCCCTCTCGATTCTCGCCTCCACTTACACCCTTTCCAAACCGTGTTCTATCCTGATAAAACCCAAATTACTGACAATGACACTTTCGCGACTTTCCTTCTTTTTTTTCTTTTTAACTTTTTTTTTTTTTCGTTTTTTTTTTTTTTTGAATCAACATCTCATGATTGTTACTTTTTTATCTTCTTGTCTTATTTACTGCAAAAATCATTCAGATTTCAATTATACACATAACACACACACACACACACACACACACACATACAGACACGTGCGCGCGCGCATACACACACATACATACACACACTATACATATATTGAATATATATATATAGATAGATATATAAGATACCCTTTTAATGCAATGATGAAAAGAAAACATATATATTATGTATATATATATTTCATATATATATATATATATATATATATATATATATATATATATATATATATATACTATTTCCTTTCCATCATGTATTAAGAGAGACCCATTTGTTCTAGACATTTTTATCTTTCTACTAAGCAATTGTCTTGTACAACAGACAGGGAACAGAAAGCACAAAGGGGGAGAGAGAGAGAGAGAGAGAAAGAGAGAGAGAAAGAGAGAGAGAGAGAGAGAGGAGAGAGAGAGAGAGCACTAAAATAGATAAAAGTAATAGAGAAATTTCTGTTCACTTTTTTACTACCCCTTCTCTCTCTCTCCAATACCTAATATATATATTCTTATTCTTCTCTCTAAAGCATTACAATAATATCTACATTCAACCCCTCTTTTCTTTCTTCTTCTTGACTCTCTCTCTCTCTCTCTCTCTCTCTCTCTCTCTCTCTCTCTCTCTCTCTCTTACCTATCTATCTCGCTTTCTCTTTCTCTCTCTCTCTCTCTCTCTCTCTCTCTTTCAGTCTGTCTGTCTGTCTGTCTCTCTCTCTCTATCTATCTATCGCTATCTATCTATCTCGCTTTCTCTCTCTCTCTCTCTCTCTCTCTCTCTCTCTCTCTCTTCTCTCTCTCTCTCTCTCTCTCTTTCTCTTTCGTGTTTTCAGTTTGTTTTTCTCAATATTCATTTCTTTCTTTATTTGTTTGTTTGTATCAACTTTACCGCATCGCATTCCTTCCTCCTTCCTCTTGTCTTTCGCTCTCCACGTCTTCCATTTTAGTTTCGATTCTTTTTTAATATCGTTTGAGCGTCTCCCTCTCAGTCTTTCCTGTCGGCGGCAGACGACACCATCTTGGGCGGGAAATAAAATTAGCAACAACAACCACAACAACAATAAAAAAAGACAAAAAGGCCAAAACTGAAAAGTACAATAATAATGGCGACGATGATGATAAGAGACACGAGTAATAATGGGATGTCGAATATGTAATCTTCATTTATTAGAGGATGAAGAATAATGGCGGATGAGTTGGAAGCTGGGTGGGATAATGCTGTTGGCGATGTGATCTGGTGGGGTGGGGGAATAGAAGAAGAAGAAGAAGAAGAAGAAGAAGAAGAAGAAGAAGAAGAAGAAGAAGAAGAAGAAGAAGAAGAATGGAAGGGAGACAAAAAGAAGAAGAAGAAGAAGAGAAGAAGAAAAGAAGAAGAAGAAGAATGGAAGGGAGACAAAGAAGAAGAAGAAGAAGAAGAAGAAGAAGAAGAAGAAGAAGAATGGAAGGGAAGACAAAGAAGAAGAAAGAAGAAGAAGAAGAAGAAGAAGAACGTAGTGAGAAGAAGATTTGGAATAATGACTAAAGAAGAAGAAGGAATGAAAAATAGAAAGAAAGAAATTTTAAAAATTAGAAGGGAAGTAATGGAAAAGAGAAATGGGGAAAGAAAGAAAGACAGAAAGAAAAAAGATAAGAAAGAAAGTAATGAGAAAGAAAGAAGAAAAGAAAGAAAGAAAGAAATTAACGAGAAAGAAAGAAAGAAAAAATAAAGAAAAAGAGAAAGTTGAAAAAAAAAGTAAGAAATTTAAGAAAGAAAGAAAGAAAAATAGAAAGAAAGAAAAATAGAAGAATAAAAAAAAGAGAGAAGGAAATTAATGAGAAAGAAAGAAAGAAAAAAGAAAAAGAGTAAGTTGAAAGAAAAAAGAAAGAAAGATAAGAAAGAAAGAAAGAAAGAAAGAAAGAAAGAAAGAAAAATAGAAAGAATAAAAAATAGAAGAATAAAAGAAAGAAAGAAAGAAATTAATGAGAACGAAAGAAAGAAAGAAATTAATGAGAAACAAAGAAAGAAAGAAAAAAGAAAGAAAAAGAGTAGGATGAAAGAAAAAATAAAGAAAAAAAGAAAGAAAGAAAGAAAGAAATTAACGAGAAAGAAATAAAGAAAGAAGGAAAGAATAAATGAAAGAAAGAAAAATAGAAAGAATAAAAGAAAGAAAGAAAGAAATTAACGAGAAAGACTGAAAGAAAAAAGAAAGAAATTAAAATAATAAGAAGAAAAAAGTATGAAATCAGTGACCCCCAAAATGAAAAGTTGAAAAGAATTTAGAAAATGTTTTTAAAGACAACAATGAAGATCATTGTTAACTCTTGCCAAACGCGCATCTGCACAATAAGCAATAATTTACTTCTTTCTCTTCTTCTTCTTCTTTTTTAGATTCATTTATTTATTTTATTTATTTATTTTTTTTTTTTTGTTAATTTATTTTCAATTTATTTGCCGTTTGTAGTGCTGTCTGTTTTTTTTTTATTCGTTTAATTCCCGCTTCTTTCTTGGGCGTTTATTGATTTTATTCGATTTCTTTTCCCGCCCAGCTGCATCTGACACCATTTTGTTTTTTTGTTTTGTTTTTTGTTTTTTGAGCGTTTTTTTTTTATTTCTTTTATTTTTACATTCTTACATTTTTTTCTTTTTTTCTTTTATCGCACAAATATGCCCGTTATCCTTATTTTTCTTGTTTCCTTTTTTTATTCGGTATTTTCATATATATTTCTTTCAACCTTTTCTTTATTGAGACAAGATGTATTTTTGATATGAACATAGATTTAGTCGTTATCTGCCATCGTATTTTTTTTAACAGAACAATATGCAAGTTTATTTTTATTTTTTAATGAAAGTGGGGATTTTAATTTTATTTTATTCTTTTTACTAAACTTTATTACACTCGTTGGATCTGATACATAAATTTACTTTATTTGAAAGTTGAATTCTTTTCGTTATTTTTTGTGCTCACAGAAAAAAATTAAAATTGTTTTTTTATTATAGCAAATAAACTATAAATCTTTTGCCTTGACTGTTTTATTATTATTATTATTATTATTATTATTATTATTATTATTAAAACAAATGTTTACAGTCGAAAACTTAGACACATTTCTAATAAATAAGACAATTTTCTTTTCTTTTTTTTTTTCCAAGACTCTAAAAATCTGCAAACAGATAAACAACAGATAATTAAACCATTTTAGACGTCAGGGGGTTAAGATAGTTCTATACTAACCTTAGCTTTAATTAAACAGTGTGGAGCAGGCATATCAAACATGCGAGCCGCGGGTCGTATGCGGGCCCTTAGCAGCACAGGTGCGGCCCGCACGTTGACTGCTCTTTCAAACGAATGCTTTTGCAGTACCCTAGTTTTTTTAAGTTTTCTCCAAAAAGATTTTGGGAAAACTGTTGTTTATTTTCATTAGGGCAATGTGTTGTTAAGAAACTGTATGTTATCATTGTCTCTCATCCCTTCCTTAGATTTGCGGAAGGAGGAGGCTAACTCACTCAATGAAAAGGAGTGAGTCTTTCCTCTTGCCTTCTCTTGCTTTCAATCAACACATAGCTATAATTGAAAGTGACAGTGACACTATATTTTATTATTTGAACTCGCTCTGAAATAGTTTATTTTCTTTCTTTGTAACAAAAATGTTTTTGTTTTTTTTAGATTTGTATTCATTGTTTTTTAGTTGATAATAAGGAAATGAATCACTTTGTCCTGTTCATGTAAAAGAAGGATTTAAAGACTTAGTTGTCATGTACAATCCTCATGACAGACATATGAAATCCATGTGACTCTCATGACATACATATGTAATCCATTCGGCCCTAAGGGGCTACTCAGTTTGACAAGCCTGCTGTAGAATGTCTGGAAATCTCATGAGGGGGACGTTTTGTTGAGCTGAGACCGCTAGCAGGTAGACACGTATGTTTGCATAAATACGAATACGTGCAGCTCTCCAGGGGAGATATAAACGGCGATCAGTAACCGTTAATCAGTTGGCTCTCTGTTGTGGACATATCGTATCGAGTACGATTGACCCCCAGTTTTGATCCCAGCGATACCCATTTGCCACTAGTTTCTATACCAATTCCATTTGACTTTACAAACACAAGACCAGAAGTATGGGGCACCCAGTGAGAACCAAGCTCACTAGTAATGACCTGACGACGGTACCTAACGTATTTGTGCGTTGTCCTCTAGAGCTAGTGTTGCATTATCATGAAACGGAAGAGGAAGCTTCCGGCAAAAAGACAAAGAGAAAAATGTATATTTAAAAAAAAAGGAGAACGGAAGAGAGGTCTTCCAGTCAAGAAGTAGGGAGAAGATGAAGAAATAGATAAAAGAAAAAAGTAAAACGGAAGACACCTCTTCCGGTTTAGAGGCGGAAAGAAAGAGAAAGAAATATATAACAAATGTCCGTTATCAGATCAAACAATAAAAATGCGTGGGCATATTTATTGTATATAAAGGCCTAGCGGATGAAGGGTCAAATCAGTCCCCAGCAGCAGCCGAGAAGATAACCTCGTCTCCCGTCAACCACTCGGGCATTTCCATTGTGAACACTCGTCGCCGCCTTTGCCAGCCACCCGGCATTTTCATTGTGAACACCCGTCGCCCCTCACCACCCACACACCAAAGAAAATAAAGACGGGTCCTATTTTTTTAAATACGTGTCTGTGGTTTTATTGAAGTAGTCGGCTATACAACAGTGATCGGTGTTCAATCCAGTTGAATGACGTTGTTAAAATTCGGCAGTGCCTGTCTTAATAGAAGACTGGCACAATTCTATCTTTTTAGCTCAGTCGGTAGAGCATCCGACTAGGAGACTTATGGTCCCAGGTTCGATATCGCCCTTCTCCAACTCACTGTATGAGCAGCACAGGGATCTGTGCGGTAAAATGAGTAGCTGATGGTAGATGTGGTGCTCCACTTCAACCGCTAAAATAATCTCATTGGTCTAGCGCTAGTGAAAAGGGGATAGACTCCCTCGATGTCTGGCTGATGCCGACTTGGCCACCCCAGCGACTTTAGTTACTCGTTTTTACTTGACTAACTTTTGTGATGTCTTCTGTGTAACTAGTGCTGGGGTGGACAGTCGGGCATCAGCCAGACATCGGAGGGAGTCCCTATCCCTTTTCCACTAAGCGCTGATGAGATTATTTTAGCGGTGAAGTGGAGCCAGCCACAATCTACCATCAGCTACTCTTTACGACAGCATGTGTGTACTGTGAGTTGGAGAAGGGGTATCGAACCTGGGAACCATAATTCTGTCGGTGCTCTCGACTGAGCTAAAAAGATAGAATTGTGGGCCAGTCTTCTATTAAGACAGGCACTGCCGAATTTTAAACAACGTCATTCAACTTGGATTGACAGTCTGTGTTGCCGACTACTTCAAATAAAACCACAGACACGTATTAAAAAAATAGGAACCCGTTTTATTTCTTTGGTGTGTGGGTGGTGAGGGGCGAACGGGTGTTCACAATGAAAATGCCGGGTGGCTGGCAAAGGCGGCGAGGTAGTTCACATGGAATGCCCGAGTGGTTGACGAGACGAGGTTATCTTCTTCGGCTTGCTGCTGGGGACTGAATATATGACACTTCATCCGCTAGGCCCTTTTTTTTGCCCACGCATTTTTATTGTATGATCCTGATAACAGGACATTTTGTTATATATTTTCTTTCTTTTCTTTGCTGCTCTAAAAACCGGGAAGAGGTGTCTTCCGTTTAAACTTTTTTCCTTTTAATTCTATTTCTTCATCTTCTCCTACTTCTTGACTGGAAGACTTCTTCCGTTCCTCTTTTTTTTAAAATATCTTTTTCCTCTTTGTTTTTTGCCGGTTTTTCCGTTCATATAATGCAACACAGCTCTGAGGACAACGCCCAAATTACGTTAGGTACCGTCGTCAGGTCATTATAGTAGGCCTTGGTTCTTCCTGGGTGCCCCATACTTCGGTCTTGTGTTTGTAAAGTCAAATTGGAATTGGTTATAGAAAAAAACCCTAGTGGAAATGGGTATCGCTGGGATCAAAAACTGGGGGTCAAATCGTACTCGATACGATATGTCCACACAGAGAGCCAACTGATTAACGGTTACTGATCGCCGTTTATATCTCCCATTTTTTGGGAGAGCTGCACGGTATTCGTATTTATGCAAACATACGTGTCTACCTGCAGCGGTCTCAGCTCAACAAAACGTCCCCCTCATGAGGATTTCAGACATTCGACAGCAGGCTTGTTCAAAACTGAGTAGCCCCTTAGGGCCGAATGGATTACATATGTATGTCATGAGAGTCACATGGATTCATATGTCTGTCATGGGAATTGTACATGACAACTAAGTCTTTAAAATCCTTTCTTTTACATAACAGGACAAAAGTGATTCATTTCCTTATTATCAATAAAAAAACAATGAATAAGCAAATCTAAAAAACAAACAATTTTTGTTAAAAGAAAGAAAATTAAACTAATTTCAGAGCGAAGTTCAATAATAAATTATATAGTGTCACTTGTCCTTTCAATATAGCTTGTGTTGAATTGAAAAGCAAGAGAAAAGGCAGAGGAAAGACTCACTCCTTTTCATTGAGTGAGTTAGCCTCCTCCTTCCGCAAATCTAAGGAAGGGATTGAGAGACAATGATAAACATACAGTTTTCTTAAACCACATTGCCTAATGAAATAAACAACAGTTTTTCCCAAAATCTTTTGGAGAAAACTTAAAAAAAAACTAGGGTACTGCAAAAGCATCGTTTGAAAGAGCAGTCCAACGTGCCGGCCGCACCTGATATGCTCTGATCTATGTCGTAAGNTCTTCTCTTTTGTGTGTGTGTCGGTGTAACAGAAAGATTGATATAAAGAGAAAAATAATATTGTAATAGTGGTACGAAGAAATCTCGCATTTCAAACCCGTCAAATTTGGTGCAAGCTATCTTGGCAGTTGTAATTAGCTCATCTATTTTAATTGTTATCTGTTATACTAGATTAAAACAGCCCCTCTTATAGTTTCAACAAATTTAGATATTGTACTGTTTATGCAGGGTAAACGGACAGAAATATAAATCTTGTAACATTCTCTGCTCTTGGTTGAAATAAACTAGAAGTTGAACATGGCAGTTAAAAATTAACATTCATCATGGACTACAAAACGAATCGTTCAAATCTGTTAATATAATGATATAATGAAATACTTTATTTATTTAGTTTTTCTAATCTGTTTGCATAGCAGTTCCGGAAGGTAGAGGATTTGAATAAGAGTTTTCCTTTCTGGCTAGTTGCCTTAAAGGTTTGCCCTATATTATATGCATACTTGAGAGAAAATTGAGATTGGTTTGTGTCTTTCACAAGAGAGTTAGCTCCAGTGGAAACGCAGCCTTCGTCCAGGAGGTTTGAACAACGTTCAAACGAGTCCATTTTCTACAAATGTAGCATTAATGGCACAGTTCATGGAATCTCACCAACTGAGAGGCCAGAACAAAAAAAAAATAAAACAAACAAAACAAAAAAACAAAAGACAAAGAAAATAAAATTGGAGTTTTGAAAATATACGGTAACTTCGATTAAATCGTCAAATTTTGAGAAGAGGGGGGGGGGGAGAGGAAAGCAAAAAGGGAAACAGATTGAAATTCAAGTGTGAGAGGTAAGAGTAGTTTTTTCGAATGTGTGTGTGTGTGTTGCGTATGTTATGTATATTCGTGTGTGGTGTGTGTGTGTGAGAGAGAGAGAGCAGAGAGGAGAAGAAAAGAGAGGAGAGATAGTTATATACCTCTTATTCATTCTTCTGGCCGATCTGGTTAATCCATTCTACAGGTCTGGTCTTTCTTGGGGGTTCCGATAGTCATGGTTCTGGCTGGGGAATCATTTTATCAAGAAGCCTTGGTCATTGTTAGATTTGTAATAAACAGACTTCGATTTTCTTTGGATGTTGTTTATTCTAGAGAAAACCAAAAGAAAACAAAGAAAAAAAAAAATCATTTATATTTGGGCCGGCGGTGAGAGTCAATTTGCTTAGTTCATAACTAAATGCACTGACTAACTGACCTACTATGCAACTCTGAGTTGCTTTACTTAACGGAAGCGGAGCTTTCTACTATTCCGATTTCACGAATCTCCCAGAACGCGGTGAGAGTGAGGTAAGGCATACTGTAATACTCACAATCTCCCTTAAGGTATCAGTGTATGATCGCCATAAGGATTTTATATCTTAACAAGTAATAGGGATCCAATTAAATATGTAAGAGAGGAGAGAGAAAAGAGAGACGAGAGAGAGAGGCGAGAGGGAAGAGAGAGAGAGAGAGAGAGAGGAGAGGGGGTGGGTGGGAGAGATAGATGTGAAAAAAGGGAAATAGACTGATCAAAGAGTGCGAGATTTACAATTAGAGTTTTTTTAGAGAGGAGATGTGTGTGTATGAGAGAGAAGAAAGAGGATGAAACGAGAAAGGAGAGAAGGAAGAAAGAGAAGGGGTAACAAGGGAGAGGAGAAAAGAAGAGATAAGAGTTGAAGAGGGAAGAGGGGGAGAGAGAGGAGGAGAGAGGACAAATAAGTCTTCGGTGTTGTCTGTTATTCCTGCACCGCAATTGACAGAGCAATCAATTTCCCGGCTAAAATGGACAAGAAGCAGGTGCTCGTCTTTTCAATCTTTGACAGATTTAATGGGATACACTCTGGTCAAGCAGCTGAATGATCAGATATGACATAAGAACGTGTCTGATCACATAGACGAATTGAGTAATACGATATATCCCCCACCCCACCCCCAAGTGTGGACAGTGGAATGAGAAAAGTCTACCCTCTGTGGATGTGAATCAATTTGTATTTTACAAAAGATTTACAACAGGTTATCGAATACAACAGGCACCGGAATAAAGGGAGAGAAAAAGACAAAATGCTGTGACATAACAACCAAGAGAAACATGTTCATAAAATTATCACCCTTGCCAGTGAGGCTTAGAATATGCTGACTGTATCCCCTTTGCAGAGGAATGATACCAGCCGTGTCGAAATTATTTATTTAGGAATGCATACAGAGGTGCACGATATTTTTAGTATGAAATAGATTGTAATTAAGAAAGGAATGATATAAAATCAGACAATGTAAATATGTATAGATAAACATAGAATTGAAAGATAAAGAGAAAAAAGACGATTCAATAGAAACGTCTTGCTTATGTAAAATACTACCAGTGTAATATCTTATTATAATGGAGATTCTGTGTTTTTTCTGTCTGTAACCGAAACTATATTCCTACTCAAGTCACAATTCTCTTAGTTATTGACATCACATTCTCCATGATTTTATTTTATAATAAACCTCAATTATTATAAATTGTCTTACATTATTAATACTGTTAACTATGTCTACATACTGACAACATGTAATCATATTTATATATACAACAAAATAGCGGTTTACAGTGTGAATGGGAAGGCTATTTTAAATATTAATATTAAAAAATCGAATTTAATAAATATGTGCTTAGTATTATTGATTTCTAACTGTTTGGTTTTATTTTAATGATATAAGCAAAAATCTCTTCAATGAATCTTAATGAAATCCATTAACAAGAAAAAATAACTGTCATTTATTCTTTACTTCCTCTTTTAACTAAATAGTTAAATTAGAAAAAATAACAATGAAAAACGAGAGTGATGGAAGAGTAAGTTTCAGTTGTTCCATTTTTTATTTATACTCCCTTCTGTTTCAAATCTTTTATTATACTCCCTCTTTCAATCTTTTTATCTGTATTTTATTTAGTTTTTCATTAGCCTTTCTAATTTAATACAATATTTTATTACATTAAAACTTGAATACTTGCACCCGGAGGGTGCATATATTTGCTAGTTGTAATAATTCTATTCGCCTAAACAATCTTTCAGAATTATATCAACTTGATTCTCTCATTCAAATAAAATAACAAAGATTTTTGGAGTTTGATTTTTATGTTGTGCATTATAACAATGGTGGGTGACATGATGAATCAAATATATGAATATATGTGCATAACTTACTAAAAAAATTGGAGTAACTGGTTGATGGAAAGAAGGGTTTGGGAATTTCCAGCGCCGATGTATTCCTAAATGTAAATAAGTAATAAAACAAGATAAGTTGATTTGGTAATAAAATCTTGGCATGGATTACAGTTAGTAACATTTTCAGTGAAGCCAAAAGCGAGAATGAGGTGTAACTGAAAAACAATGATCGCTGAATCACATTAAATTGGAAAAAGTTAACAGAAAAAAAAACAGAAAAAGACATAATATAATATTTTTTATAGGATTCTTATCATTCAACAATGAAAATTAAAATGGGAAGAATCTTTTATCAAATTAATTGATAACCAGTTGATTTTTAGAATAACCGACTGCACCTCTGTAGAGGGGTAATACTCCCCCCAAAACAAAACTGAGGAATATACCCAAAATAAGAAGTGTACTGAGTATGATACTAAACTGCGTCTAATAGTGTGAGATCTGGGTTGTATAGGACAGTGTTTTTCAAACATTAGGATGTTACGGACCGGTTGACATTTTTTAGATCGATGCACGGACGATGTATAAAATTAAAGAATTTGTTAAACTTCGAATAAAAAAGTATTTATGACGGCATGTTAAACTTAGGCGTGGGCTAATTTTATGTCAAATCATCCATAAAAAAAAGTAAAATTGTCACCCATTCCATTCAATTTTTCTGAAATTTTGTCCAGGTGTGGACTATGTTGAAGTTAGACAATCCCAAAATTTAAGCTTCCAATTCCAAAGATTGACGGAGTTATGTCGATTTTAGGTGGGGTTGGTGAAAAAGAGCAACTTTGTAATCTATTTTTATCTGTAAAATGAGTTCTAGAGCTTCCCTACTACTAAAAATTGGTTTAATAAAGCATTTTTACCCAAGGAATCAAGAAATGCAATTAAAAAAAATCCTAAAAGTCAACCAATTTTAAGTTATTGATGTTTTTTTTTCATAGTAAAATCAACATTCCGATGTGGAAGTGCAATCGTTGACATTTTTTTTTCTATTATTATTTCACATATATTGAACATTATTTGTATCAAAAAGATAGTTTGATTTATTCAATACTGAAAATCTATAATCAATATAGACTAACCCCCAGGGTACAGTCAATGAGAACAGTGAAACTGCTTCTTATTTGTACATTTTTCAAGTCTTGGTTCGATAGAAAAGAGTGCCACATATGTTACCGGAAAATTAAAGAAAAGAGCGGATGAACCTCGCAAAGAGCTGAAAATAAATAACCTCATCACCGTAACATTTCATACAGGAAAGTTGCCATAAATACACATCTCTAATAATAAAAAGAACAGAATTGATCACGACAACGATATATAAAACGATTTAGATCTACAAGACACTAGCAGTGATGTGTGTGTATGTTTAAGACTGAATGTATATTTTATTGATTTATTTTAAAGATATATATATATTATTTATATTTTTTGCTTGAAGGCAATTATAAATGCATGTATCGTATAAAATTCGATAATTATAGAAAATAAACTTGACAAGTAAATCCGCAAAGGATGGCTCGCCATGCAGAACACCGTACAGACTGTTTCGACTTTATTAAGTCTTTCAGCGATGAATAATTTTATTCAACATTGCTTCTAAAAAACAAACATCCAAAAATCTTATTCACTTCGCCGAAGAGCTTTAACGGCCGGGTTTGTTTACTAAATAAACGTCTATTGCCTGCTATGGCAGGGGCGTGTAATAGTTTCCTTGACAAGGTTAATTTCGCAGGGATTGTTCGCTATGTACCGGCGGCCGAACGGATATGGTCTCTGACTATGCTGTGAAGTCCCAGTTTCGATTCCTGTCGGAGGGGAGTCGTTAGTATACATCGCTGAAGAGACTTAATAAAGTCGAAACAGTCTGTACGGTGTTCTACATAGCGAGCCATCCTTTGCGGGATTTACTTGTCAAGTTTATTTTTCTATAATTATCGAATTTTATACGATACATGCATTTATAATTGCCTTCAAGCAAAAATATAATAATAATAATTTATTCAACATTGCTTCTAAAACAAACATCCAAAAATATATATATATATATATATATAATATATATATATATATATATATATATATATATATATATATTGTCTGGTCGTGGTAATATGATTCAATTATCAATTATATATAATTCCTCTATCAAAATTTAATATATACCCTTTGCCCATTAGGTTGTGTTCTGAGGATTCAGGCCCCGAATTGGGAAGTCGTTGTCCTAGAGGTGCCCTTGCCCTCTGTAATCCTGCGAGGGGATATATGGCAGTATAGGTTAGGTGACTGCGCAGTTAGAATTAATGTTACCATTAACTAGATGATTTGGCATTCTCCGTTTGTGGCATGGGCTGGTGGCCCAGTGTGTTGAGTCCCCGCTCTTCACGCTGTGGTCCGCTGGTTCAATCTCTAGTGGCGGAGATTGTGGTATGTACTGCTGATGAGACCAAAGGAAACAGCTGTCCAGTGCTCCGGATGTCGCAAATGGTGTTTGCCGAGTTGTCTGGTCGTGGTAATATGATTCAATTATCAAATATATATATATATATATGTGTGTGTGTGTGTGTGTGTGTGTGTGTGTGTGTTCTACAAACAAAGCAGCGGAGCAAAAACCAACATAAACTTTCATTAGATGGTCCCGCTGGAGTTCGGCAAAGGTTTCGGCGCCAATGCATCATGACCACTAACACAGAACGCGGTTAGCGTCATATGCGATAAACACGGTGACATCAGTTCAAATCCTAGACGAAACTGTTTACACTTCGCATAGCGCTCCAGCTATGTGTAAATTGTATGCTAGACTGAGCTCTTTAACCTTGGTATGACAACCGGTATTGAAGGAGGATAACTCTGAATTCAAACCTGTTAAACTCCGCTTAAAAAATGTCCTTGTGTCACATACAGTTTTTGTGGAGGTGTTGGGTGAATGCATAAAAAAGAATAAAAATGATTTGTTGTAAGGGAAGATATTTCCCCTACAAGATAGTTGGAATCGTCAAACGGAACACATAAAGATAGGAATACGCTAGGTTATTCGTAGTCGAGTCACTACTAATCAAGTAGCTAGTCATACTGTTGGAAAAATGCGCGTTAACTCTATTATTTACATTCCTGTGAAGAAAATGTTTTTAAAAAATATAACAAACACAGGATGTTACGATCAGAGGAAATATTTTATATGTCTATACTTAAGTATTTCGGTTTTAAACCATCATCAGGACACTGCAAAATAAATTTTTGTAAGGGAGAAAAATGAAAAATGTTAAGCGTATAGTGAATGTGTGAATATAATGTTATTTACCGTTAATTTTTATATGTGCGTTTGTTTATTCGCGTTCTACATGCGTCATCCTATGATCTTCATTTTCCATTTTTTCACATGCAATGATCACGTCATCAGTTTTCATAAACAAACGCACATATAAAAATTAACGGTAAATAACATTATATTCACACATTCACTATACACTTAACATTTTTCATTTTTCGCCCTTACAAAAATTTATTTTGCATTGTCCTGATGATGGTTTAAAACCGAAATACTTAAGTATAGACACATACATTTTTTTCCTCTGATCGTAACATCCTATGTTTGTTATATTCATGTACAAAAATTAATAAACCATTTTGTTAATTGATTAATTCAGTCGCAACATGATTATCTTTTAGTTTTAATTCAATATCCTCAAACAGAAAATACAATAAACTTACCCCCACAAAAAAAGATCAAGATTTTTTAACAAATTATTTTTACTATTTCTCTGAATGTTTGAGATGAGGATTGATAATTAGTATTATCTGCGTTATTCGGACTATTGTCTCCATCTTTATTGTTATTAAGTAGACCGAGCATAGAAATGAATACAATATGGGAACCCATAATTAAGAAGGCTAGATCAGATTTTTTTAAAAAACACAAAAAAACACACACACAATATGAGTCTAGGTAAAAAAAATCATACATAAAATAAATAGGTAGATATTCTAGCCAAAACAAGACATTAGATTTATAAGTTCTGAGTGGAGGCAGTAACATAGAAAAATGATTAACACAACCCCTACCCCAGCTATGGTTAGCGGAATGAGAACAGGATACCCCCGAGGACTGAATAAAGGGTTAGGTTAAAAGTTCCGTGATGGCTCCCGATTACGACAAGAAAATTCCCGAGTTCGAAAAGAAGGTTCCCGAGTCCGAGAAGGTTGCCGAGTCCGGCAAGAAATACCTGAAGAAGGCCGGAGGGTATATCGGCCGAAACGTTGTACAAATAACAATAAAGATGGGGGCAATAGTCCGAATAATGCAGATAATACTAAATTATTTTTTAAATATTGTTTTCAGAATATTATTTCCCTATAATTTTATACATCAGAAAAGATGCAACGAATAATTAACTAAACCTTATGTTTAAGGTTGTTTTTTGTTTTTTGTTTTTGTTTTTTTGTGTGTTTGTTTGTTTTTTTCAATTCGTTTGTTTTGTATTATGGCATCTGCATGCCGTAAGCGCTGAATGCATAGGCGGAGAAGTGGTGGCGGGGTAGCCTGCCCGAGGGAAGAGAATATCAATTCGCCTGCAGCCAAACACACATGAATTGAGATCTGTCATTAATATTTTCACGATATAATATTCGATCCATTGGATTCATTATTGAATTAAGTGCCTTGAAAAAGGAAGAGATTATGTTTAAAAAAATAAATATATAAATTTGCAAAATAATTGTTTTCTCATGATTAGTTTTATTATGTATAATAAGTGAGTCGTTCAAACTATTCCAAGTCTCATCTAGATACTTTAGGGCTCCTCGGGCTTCTGTTTTTGTCCACTTTTCGATGTGTCGCACACCTCTCACATTTTTATGGGTCTCACCTACAGAAACAGAAATATTAATGAGTTTTTTTCTAGTTTTATAAAAGAGTGCTCTTGTTTCCTCTGAGATGGATGGGCATGAGTGTCAGAATCCGTCCTTTACTGACTTTGATCCAAGATCTCGATACAAGAATGTATTCTCCAATCTCGCAAAGTTGGAAGATCAGTTCAGCTTGGATTCCCGAATACAGCAAACTTATAATTTCCTGTTATGTGTGTCCTTTCTCTCAATATTTCAAAAAATTGGAATACTTAACAATCTTTTTGTGCAATTTCCACTTAGGTGTGGCCTTTTGCCAGACTCTCAAACAAAACATTGAAATTGAGCTCTATTGCACAACGTTGGCAGCCAATCGTAATTCGCAGTAATAATTCAGACATAAATGACAACCATCATATTCCCCCCACCCCACCTTCGACATCACCCCCCTCACCCAGCCCGCCGCACCCCCCCCCCAGCCAGCAGACCCAGCACCCCAAAGTCCCTAAAGTTATTCGTTGTCCAGCTTAATATCATTCAATAACCGGCAAGAGGGGGGAGGGGTGCTAATGAAGCCGATTACCACGGATGGCCACCTTCTATCACGTGGTCAAAACTTCCGTCTTTTCTCTCTCTCTCTCTCTCTCTCTCTCTCTCTCTCTCTCTCTCTCTCTCTTTCTTTTTTTTTTCTTTCTATTTTTCGCAGTTTAACAATAGCGGCAAAATCACGAGCAACGCCTCACTACGGCTGGAAGAGATGGGCCAAACAGGGTGTGGTCACGTGGGTTGGTGATGGGGGGGTGATGCGGGATGAGGTTAGACATGAGAGGTTGAAAGTTAGGGTTTGGACCAGATTAAGGTATGGAGTGGAACATTGTCAGCTATGGCGATGCTGCACCGTTGTTCACACGGTATTGATTACGAACGTGGCGAAAAGGAAAAGCAAAAGATGGAATGAATGGGTGGGGGTCTCTTATCCAGACCCCACAATTTTCTCCATCTTTTTATTTTTTTACTGTTTATTGTTTTTCTTTTATTTGTTTATTTATATTACTGTCCGATTTTTGTTTGTTTGTTTGTTTGTTGGTCTGGAGCTCTTGGTTCGTTGTTGTTTTTTTAATGTTTATTTTCGGTTCTTTCTTATTAGATCCGACAATTTTTTTAATCTCCTACTCTTTTCATTCAATTGTTATAAAAGATATTATTTTCTTTCTTATTATTCATTTTCTTTTTGTTTCTTTCTTTTTCTCGTCGCTTTTTTTCTCGTTTTACTCAATGAATTCTTATTATTCATTTTGCGATTTTATATCTCATTCAATTATTCTTCCCTTATTATTTTCTTCCTTTTCTTCTTCTTTTGAACCGTCTTTCCCCATTTCCGTTAATTCTTCTTTTTTGTTGTTGTTGTTGTTGTTGTTGTTGTTCTTCTTCTTCTTCTTCTTCTTCTTCATCATCATCATCATCATCATCCTAATAAACCTCATCATCATCATACGCTTTTCCTTCTTTTTCTCTTATTCATTCTCATTTGAACTTTTTTCTTCTACCACTTTTTCTTTCCTTCCTTTTTCGCTTTCTTCTTCCCATTCTCACTTTTTCTGTCTTTTTGTTCGTTCTCTCTGAAATTTCTATTCATCCACATGCAACCCCTTTTCTTCTTCTTCTTCTTCTTCTTCTTCTTCTTCTTCTTCTTCTTCTTCTTCTTCTTCTTCTTCTTCTTCTTCTTCTTTCGTTTTATTTTCTTCTTTTTTCTTCTTCTTCTTTTCTTCTTCTTCTTCTTTTTTTTTCTTCTTCTTCTTCTTCTTCTTCTCATTCGTTTTATTTTTTCTTCTTATTTCTTCTTCTTTTTTTCTTCTTTTTTTTCTTCTTCTTCTTCATCATTCATCACTCTTTCACACTTTTCTTCTAACTCAGCATAGTCTCCTTCAACATCAATAGACATAAAACAATATCAAATATCAATTCCCTACATCGAATACCAAACAATAAAAAGTTCACCTCAAAATTATTTCCAACGTCCTTATCCCCCCCCTTCATATTTCGATTTTAGGGGACTTCTCTCTTTATCAATTTCTTTTTTTCATTCTTCTTAGTTATCTTCTTTTTATTCCAGCATCTGGACATGACGTCTGGATAGGATGAATTTTTTCTATAATTACCAATTTACTTAAGCCTCTTTTCCCAGGTGTTTCGGAACTGTTCCAAGGACTCCAACTATAACTGGCATCACCGTCACATTCATGTCCCACAACTATTTCAGCTCTTTGGCAAGGTTTAAGTATTGATCTATTTTTCACTTTGATTTTCTCTCTGTTGTCTGACCAGGAGTGGTAGAGTCCCATCTATGGGTTAAATAGAACAGAGTTTTCAACAAAAAAAAAAAAAATGAATACCCATCAAAGAGAATAGAATAAAACACCTTTGGTATAAAATAACCCAACAAGGGTTGACATGCTGTAAAAATCCAACCAACCAGCCAACCAATTCTGAAGCTCTGAGAGATGTGAGTTCCCCTGCATCCCTATCACTCCCAGGTCCACTCTGTTAGTATCTGTTAGGGTTCCATGTATGAGTTAAATATATATAAAAGATTATTAGTATTATCTGCGTTATTCGAACTATTGTCCCCATCTTTATTGTTATTTGTAAAACGTTTCGGCCGATATACCCTCCGGCCTTCTTCAGGTATTCTTGTCTGACCCGGGAAGGTATATCGGCCGAAACGTTGTACGAATAACAATAAAGATGAGGACAATAGTCCGAATAACGCAGATAATACTAATCATCAAGCCTCATCCCAAACATTCAGAGAAATAGTGTGGATAACAATATAGATGAGGACAATAGTCCGAATAACGCAGATTATACTAATCATCAAGCCTCATCTCAAACATTCAGAGAAATAATTTTTAAAAATGAGTTTTAAAAAATTGAATACCCATGAAGAAAGAATAAGATAAAACGCCTTTGGTATAAAATAATCCAACAAGGGTTGACATGCCGTAAAATCCAACCAACCAACCAATTCTGAAGCTCTGAGAGGTGTGAGTACCCCTTCATCCTCATTACTCCCAGGTCCACTCTAATCCGGAGTGTTAGTATCTGTTAGGGTTCCATGTATGAGTTAAATATATCTTATTATAATGGAGATTGTGTGTTTGTCTCTCTGTAACCGAAACTAAATCACTATTCAAGTCATAATTCCCTTAGTTATTGACGTCACATTTACCATGAATTTATTTTTATTTAAACCTCAATTATTGATAAAATTGTTATACCTTATTAATACTGTTGACCTAGATCTACCTACTAATAGCATGTAATTGTATTTATATATACAACAAAATAGCGGTTTACAGTGTGAACGAGAAGGCTAATTTGCATATTGATATTTAAAATTTGATTTAAATAAATATATGCTTAGTATTATTGATTTCTAATTGTTTGGTTTTCTCTTAACGAATCTGAGCAAAGATCTCGGGGATACATCTTAAAAGAAATCCATAAACAAGACGAAAAGAACTGTAATTTTATTAAATACTTCATAATCTAACTAAATAGATAAATTAGGAAAAATGAAAGACGGGAGTGAAAGAAAATGATAGAAGAGTTAAATCTAAAGCTGTTCTATTTTTCGATTATACCCCCTCAGTTTATCATTTTTTAATAGTTTATAATTTGATACAATATTTTATAACATCAAAACCTAAATACTTGCACCCGAAGGGTGCATATATTTGCTAGTATATATAAAGTTATTAGTATTATCTCCGTTATTCGGACTATTGTCCTCATCTTTATTGTTATTTGTACAACGTTTCGGCCGATATACCCTCCGGCCTTCTTCAGGTATTTATTGTCTGACTCGGGAAGTCTGAATAACGCAGATAATACTAATCATCAAGCCTCATCTCAAACATTCAGAGAAATAGTGTAGATAACAATAAAGATGAGGACAATAGTCCGAATAACGCAGATAATACTAATCATCAAGCCTCATCTCAAATATTCAGAGAAATAGTGTAGATAACATAAAGATGAGACAATAGTCCGAATAACGCAGATAATACTAATCATTCAAGCCTCATCTCAAACATTCAGAGAAATAGTGTGGATAACAATAAAGATGGGGACAATAGTCCGAATAACGCAGATAATACTATATCATCAGCCTCATCTCAAACATTCAGAGAAATAGTGTGGATAACAATAAAGATGAGGATAATAGTCCGAATAACGCAGATAATACTAATCACCAAGCCTCATCTCAAACATTCAGAGAAATAGTGTAGATAACAATAAAGATGAGGATAATAGTCCGAATAACGCAGATAATACTAATCACCAAGCCTCATCTCAAACATTCAGAGAAATAGTGTAGATAACAATAAAGATGAGGACAATAGTCCGAATAACGCAGATAATACTAATCATCAAGCCTCATCTCAAACATTCAGAGAAATAATAAAAAAATTAGTTTAAAAAAATTGAATACCCATCAAGAAATGATAAGATAAAACGCCTTTGGGATAAAATAACCCAACAAGAGTTGACATGCTGTAAAATCCAACCAACCAACCAACAACTCTTCTTTCTCCCCCCCCTTTAGCGTCTATCATCTCTGCTTTATCATCTTCTTATCTCATCAATTCTTATCATCCTATCATCCCCAACAAAACCCTAAAGATTTATTTCTCTATATTTTTTTTAGACAAGAGCATTGTTAAGTTATTCTTAATTTATTCCTCTCTAGAGAAAAATATCGAGAAAATATTTTCCTTTGCGTCTCCAACGGACTCTCCTTATGGATTTTGTGTCCTAATTAAGAAAGAAAAAAACGCCTTACACACTTTCCGATTCCATTCATAACCTGATCCCTCCCCGCCACCACCCACCCATTTCCTTTTTCCATTCACAATTTTTTCCCCTTTCCTAATTAATTTGTATTACAACCGTCTGGTCGTTGTTTTTCGGCCTTTCGTTTTTTGTTTTCCTTTATTTTTCCCTCCACCCCTATCCACCAGTTCCAGACGTTCAGAAATCGACACGTAACGAGAAAACTTTCTTTAAAAGTCTATAGAGTAAAAGTGATTCCGAGTAACATTCTTATTAATAATTGAATGTAGTGGAAAATAGCCTTCTCAGGAATTAATTCCCTCTAAACTATGGGTGAATGATAGGCATCACTTAATTATTTAGCAACCAGTCTAAAAGAAGAAGAACAAATTATTTCATACCAGCTTTTTCTTACCAACCCCTCTGCACGAGCAGGATGTGACACAATGTCAATTTTTTTAAGCGGTGTTTACCAGGTTTGAATTCAGAGTTTTCCTTCTCCTAGACCAGTTGATGTACCAAGGTTGAAGAGCCTAGTCCGCCCTACTATTTACATATAATTGGAGGGAGAATAGTTGAATTCATACCTTTCCCAAGGATATTAGTGCCATATGAAATGCAACCAGCCGCGTCCAGATTTTGAACTTGTGTCACCAGGTCCATTTCCTTCGATGAAAACCATTACACCACAGGCACCTCCCTGGTTCAAACCAGCTTTACTCCCCTTAAAATTGACCTTGTGCCATATTCTGCTCGTGGTGGAGGAGTCGGGTAAATACATTCCCAGACATGAATATCAGATCTGGAATATCATTTAAACTCCATTGAAACATTGAGAACAATATTGGTGGCGATTTTTAAAAGTCTAATGTATAATAGATAGATTTTTCCACTAACTTCATGGGAAATAAATATTTTAGAAAAAACAAACACATGATGTTATAATTCGCTGACAGAAATCTGTTTCGACCCTTTATTGAAGTGGTCTTCATCAAGAGCGATGTGTGTATGATAGAAAGACGGTGTGAGTGGACCGTTATAAGACAAAAGTGGTACAAACGAAACGTTCAAGTTCGGAGCCGGAATTTAACATTTTTTTTTTTTTTTTTTTTTTTTTTAAATTTTGAAAATGAATATTCTGTTTTGAAGATAAAATACAATAAATTTTATTCTATTTTATTAAATCAGAAGCATTATAATCCACAAAGAAAACTCAAAAAGAGTTTGATGTAAATATGTATAAAAATGTATAAGAAAGTATCAAAAAGTTCAAGATTCCAGCCACTGCAGACCACGATAGTCACAGGAAAGATGTAGATATCCAGGTATTTTTGTATTTTCAAAAGACAGTATGAAAAAGGGAATGGAAGTGAATCCGACAGTATGAAATAAATATTTTAGAAAAAACAAACACATGTATCAACAAATTTGATGAATCAACTTCATATATATTAATCTCTCGGCCACCGCCTTCTAGCACCTATGTGATAAAAAGGGTTGTGTATTTGCTATTAGAGCAATATGAATAATACTAAGACCCTCAGCCACCACCTTCTGGCACATATATGATAAAAAAGTGGGAAGCGCGTTGTGTAATAGTTAAAGTCATGGGAAATGGACTCGTCGCCCCGAGATCAAATCCTGGATGTGGTAATTGCATTTCACTTAGCGCAGATACCCTTGGGAAAGGTATGAATCCTACTCTCCCTCCAGCTATGGATGAATAATAGGGCAGACTGGGCTCTTTAACCTTGGTTAGGCAACTGGAAGAAGGAAAACTCTGAATTCAAACCTGTTGATCTCTGCTTAAGAAATTGACCTTGTGCCACATCCTGCTCGTGCGGAGGGGTTGGTAAATATATATATGATAAAAAAGTTTGGAGGTTTGCCATAAGGGCAATAGGGTTGACAAATACTTTGTTGCGTACTACTTACCTCAACACTCTATTATTGCAAGTCTTCTATGATATTAGTTGGTTTGGTTGGTATATGGAAGGGGGTCACCAAACTACGGCCTGTGGACCGGATCCGGCCCGTGAAGGCATTTTATCAGGCTCGCCAACGGTATTTGAATGTTCCTTTCTTTGATAATGTTTCGAAAATAAATATGTTGATTAAATTTGTTTTTGTGCATCTTACGCCATTCATCCATGAATACATAAATTTTGTTTTACATCTTTTTCTCAAAGCTTTTGTTCTGGCTAGTAAGTATTTAACACAATAATAATGTGGCCCGCGCTCGTTATTATTTTTTTTTTTCAATTATCCGGCCCACCGTGAAAAAAAGTTTGGTGATCCCTGCTCTAATAGAATCCGACCAAATGAGGTGTATTTTGTCAACGTAGTCCCTCCTTGCTGTTATGGAATATAGAAGAGTGCTATAAATATCAATTGCGTTATATATAAATTCTGTTGTTGTTGCTCAAATCAACAATATGAAATCAAAGAATAAGCTACCAATGAAATTTGGACTCTGATTCTACATTTGAGTACCATATTTGACGGCACATAAGACGCGGGCATATAAGACGCACCCTCATTTCAGCAAGTCAGATTCAGGGAAAAAAGTTTTTAGTGTATTTAAGCATATATTGTTGAAAACAGTCTAGCAGTGCATTACACAAGCAGAAACATAGCTGTATGAAAACAATACCAGCTATAAAATAAGGATGCATGGAGGGTATGTAAAAGTACTGAGCGTAAGCTAGATTAGTGAGCATTATAAAGAAGATTAGCCTAGGCCTATGGGAGGTCTCAAACTTTACCTACAATGTATAAGACGCAGGGCAATTTTTTAACCACAATTTTGGGGAAAAAGTGCGTCCTATACACCGTCAAATACAGTATATAACTACTCTTCTTAGTTTTATTCCCAACCCTATTGCCCTTATGGCAAACCCCGACCCTTTTTTATCATACGGGTGCTAGAAGGCATTTAAGCAAATATTGTTGAAAACAGTCTAGCTGTGCATTATACAAGCAGAAACATAGCTGAAAATAAAAATAAAATAAGGATGCATGGAGTTTAGGGTAGGTAAAAGTACTGAGCGTGAAGCTGGGTTAGTGAGCATCATAGAGAAGATTAGCCTAGGCCTATGGGAGGTCTCAAACTTCACCTACGATATATAAGACGCAGGGCAATTTTTGGTATATCAACCGTTTACGGGCCATTTAATGCTGAATCAAGATATCTTTATAAATAAAACGACTTCGGATGATTACAGTACCAGCAGTGGTCACCCAATTTAGTATTGAACAGGTTCAATGCAGCTGTGACACTTTTACGGTAATGATGTGATATTGTTCAGGGAAACAAGGCACTCTGTCACAGTACAAAATTGGTACGGAAATGGTTTTAGAAATGGGAAAAAAGACTTCACTGTGTCATGGTCACCAGATGTCAAGTCTATTAGGGGATTATGGGATAGGTTAACAATGTTAACTGATCAGATTAGAGATGTTTATAGAAGACACTTTATTGGCTATATATATAATATATAATATATATATATATATATATATATATATATATATATATATATGAGAAGTAAACAAACAAACAATGTGTTTGATATGGCTTTTTAGCCGACAATTTTTGGGAGAATATGTGCTTAATTGATGTCATACTTAATTTTGAAAATGAATTATTTGATAATTAATGAATTAGGCGGGCATATCTGTTCAAATGTAGGTCTAAAAAAATCGAGAAAAGTCAATCTCTAAACAGATATGCCCGCCTAATTCATTAATTATCAATTAATTTTCAAAATTAAGTATGACTTCAATTAAGCACATATTCTCAAAAAAAAATATATAATATATATATATATAATATATATATACATATCCCTATTTTTTCCTTCAATTTTCATTTCCTTTATTCTTTATTTTCGAACTATCGGGGATTATTCGAAAGGCACCAACTACAATTGGTATCATCTTCCCTACTCATGTTCCGCAGCCCTTTCAGCTCTATGGCCAGGTCCAAGTATTTGTCTATCTTTTTATTTTATTTCATTTTTACTCTGGGATCTGTGTGTGTGTGTGTGTGTGTGTGTGTGTTCATTTTTAAATCTTCAAAAGCACGAGTAAAGCTCATTAGTACGCATATATGACCGACCCTTGGAAAAGCTGTGTGTCCAGAAGAGAACTTTGAATGGGTCAGATGAGATGGAATGGTATAGAGAGAAACGTGTTTGAGGTGTGCATAAAGGAGATGATTTAGAGATGGGTTGACTCTGATAGGTAGATTAATAGGTGGATAGGAACTGAGAAAGATACATAGAGAGATTTGAACAAACTGATATATATAAAAAAAGAGAGAGACAGACAGACAGACAGGGACAGAGACAGAGACAGAGAGGAACAGAGAAGAGAGAGAAAAATAGAGGGATGAAGAAACTGAGAAAGATGGATGAAAAAACTAGATATATTGTTTGATAGATAGGTAGATAGGTAGATAATGAACTGACTGATATATATATATATATATATATATATATATATATATATAGAGAGAAGAGAGAGAGAAGAGAGAGAGGAGGGAGAGAGAGAGAGAGAAGAAATAAAGAAAGAAAAAATGAAGAAATTGAGATGTATATCAAGAAACTAGATAGATAGGTAGGTAGGTAGATAATAAACACACACACCACACACACACACATATATATATATATATATATATATATATATATATATAGAGAGAGAGAGAGAGAGAGGCTGGGATAGATAGATATTTTGATAGATAGATAGATAGATAGATAGATAGATAGATAGATAGATAGGAGAAAGGTGTTACCGCCGGCGTCTTAATTCCCTTGTCCGTTTCAATCAAATGACAAAGTGTCATGATAAAAAGTGACGATTTACTCACTGGTCTGAAAAGGGTTAGGGAGGTTAGGGGAGATAATTGAAAGTGCAACGAGAAGTGGGTAAATTTGGTGGAGGTGATGGG
>CM042168.1:6062602-6077602 GCA_023376005.1 Doryteuthis pealeii
TCGGCGGCAGACGACACCATTTTGGGCGGGAAATAAAATTAGCAACAACAACCACATCAACAATAAAAAAAAAAAGAAAAGGCCAAAACTGAAAAGTACAATAATAATGGCGACGATGATGATAAGAGACACGAGTAATAATGGGATGTCGAATATGTAATCTTCATTTATTAGAGGATGAAGAATAATGGCGGATGAGGAAGAAGGGTGGAATTGGAAGCTGGGTGGGATGATGCTGTTGGCGATGTGATCTGGTGGGGTGGGGGATAGAAGAAGAAGAAGAAGAAGAAGAAGAAGAAGAAGAAGAAGAAGAAGATTTGGGAATAATGACTAAAGAAGGGAAGGAATGAAAATAGAAAGAAAGAAATTTTAAAATATTAGAAAGGAAGTAATGGAAAAGAGAAATGGGGAAAGAAAGAAAGACAGAAAGAAAAAAGATGAGAAAGAAAGTAATGAGAACGAAAGAGAGAAAGAAAGAAAGAAAGAAAGAAAGAAAAATAGAAGGATAAAAGAAAGAAAGAAATTAATGAGAATGAAAGAAGGAAAAAAAGAAAGAAAAAGAGAAGGATGAAAGAAAAAGAAAGAAAGAAAACGATAAGAATGAAAGTAATGAGAAAAAAAGAAAGAAATTAACGAAAAAGAAATAAAGAAAGAAGGAAAGATTAAAAGAAAGAAAGAAAGAAAGAAATTAACGAGAAAGAAATAAAGAAAGAAAGAAAGATTAAAAGAAAGAAAGAAAGAAAGAAATTAACGACAAAGAGTGAAAGAAAAAAAAAGAAAGAAAGTAAAAGAAGAAGAAAAAAGTATGAAATCAGTGACCCCCAAAATGAAAAGTTGAAAAGAATTTAGAAAATGTTTTTAAAGACAACAATGAAGATCATTGTTAACTCTTGCCAAACGCGCATCTGCACAATAAGCAATAATTTACTTCTTTCTCTTCTTCTTCTTCTTTTTTAGATTCATTTATTTATTTTATTTATTTTTTTTTTTTTGTTAATTTATTTTCAATTTATTTGCCGTTTGTAGTGCTGTCTGTTTTTTTTTATTCGTTTAATTCCCGCTTCTTTCTTGGGCGTTTATTGATTTTATTCGATTTCTTTTCCCCGCCCAGCTGCATCTGACACCATTTTGTTTTTTTTTTGTTTTATTTTTTGTTTTTTGAGCGTTTTTTTTATTTCTTTTATTTTTACATTCTCACATTTTTTTTTTTATTTTATCGCACAAATATGCCCGTTATCCTTATTTTTCTTTTTTCTTTTTTCTTTTTTCTTTTTTTTTTATTCGGTATTTTCATATATATTTCTTTCAACCTTTTCTTTATTGAGACAAGATGTATTTTTGATATGAACATAGATTTAGTCGTTATCTGCCATCGTATTTTTTTAACAGAACAATATGCAAGTTTATTTTTATTTTTTAATGAAAGTGGGGATTTTAATTTTATTTTATTCTTTTTACTAAACTTTATTACTCTCGTTGGATCTGATACATAGATTTACTTTATTTGAAAGTTGAATTCTTTTCGTTATTTTTTGTGCTCACAGAAAAAAATGAAAATTGTTTTTTTATTATAGCAAATAAACTATAAATCTTTTGCCTTAACTGTTTTATTATTATTATTATTATTATTATTATTAAAACAAATGTTTACAGTCGAAAACTTAGACACATTTCTAATAAATAAGACAATTTTCTTTCCTTTTTTTTTCCAAGACTCTAAAAATCTGCAAACAAGATAAACAACAGATAATTAAACCATTTTAGACGTCAGGGGGTTAAGATAGTTCTATACTAACTATAGCTTAATTAAACAGTGTGGAGCAGGCATATCAAACATGCGAGCCGCGGGTCGTATGCGGCCCTTAGCAAGCACAGGTGCGGCCCGCACGTTGACTGCTCTTTCAAACGATGCTTTTGCAGTACCCTAGTTTTTTTAAAGTTTTATCCAAAAGATTTTGGGCAAAAACGGTTGTTTATTTTCATTTGGGCAATGTGTTGTTAAGAAACTGTATGTTATCATTGTCTCTCATCCCTTCCTTAGATTTGCGGAAGGAGGAGGCTAACTCACTCAATGAAAGGGAGTGAGTCTTTCCTCTTGCCTTCTCTTGCTTTCAATCAACACATAGCTATAATTGAAAGTGACAGTGACACTATATTTTCTTATTTAAACTCGCTCTGTAATAGTTTATTTTCCTTTCTTTGTAACAAAAATGTTTTTGTTTTTTTTAGATTTGTATTCATTGTTTTTTAGTTGATAATAAGGAAATGAATCACTTTATCCTGTTAATGTAAAAGAAAGATTTAAAGACTTAGTTGTCATGTACAATCCTCGTGACAGACATATGAAATCCATGTGACTCTCATGACATACATATGTAATCCATTCGGTCCTAAGGGGCTACTCAGTTTGACATGCCCGCTGTAGAGTGTCTGGAAATCTTATGAGGGGGACGTTTTGTTGAGCTGACACCGCTAGCAGGTAGACACGTATGTTTGCATAAATACGAATACGTGCAGCTCTCCAGGGGAGATATAAACGGCGATCAGTAACCGTTAATCAGTTGGCTCTCTGTCGCGGACATACCGTATCGAGTACGATTGACCCCCAGTTTTGACCCCAACGATACCCGTTTGCCACTAGTTTCTATACTAATTCCATTTGACTTTACAAACACAAGACCAGAAGTATGGGACACCCAGTGAGAACCAAGCTCATTAGTAATGACCTGACGACGGTACCTAACGTATTTGTGCGTTGTCCTCTAGAGCTAGTGTTGCATTATCATGAAACGAAAGAGGAAGCTTCCGGCAAAAAGACAAAGAGAAAGGTAAATATATATATTTAAAAAAGGGAGAACGGAAGAGAGGTCTTCCGGTCAAGAAGCAGGGAGAAGATGAAGAAATAGATAAAAGAAAAAAGGAAAATGGAAGACACTTCTTCCGGTGCAGAGGCGGAGAGAAAGATAAAGAAATATATAACAAATGTCCGTTATCAGATCAAGCAATAAAAATGCGTGGGCATATTTATTGTATATAAAGTCCTAGCGGATGAAGGGTCAAATCAGTCCCCAGCAGCAGCCGAGAAGATAACCTCGTCTCCCGTCAACAACTCGGGCATTTCCATTGTGAACCATCGTCGCCGCCTTTGCCAGCCACCCAGCATTTTCATTGTAAACACTCGTCGCCCCTCACCACCCACACACCAAAGAAAATAAAGACGGGTCCTATTTTTATAAATACGTGTCTGTGGTTTTATTGAAGTACAGTAGTCGGCTATACAACAGTGATCGGTGTTCAATCCAGTTGAATGACGTTGTTAAAATTCGGCAGTGCCTGTCTTAATGGAAGACTGGCACAATTCTATCTTTTTAGCTCAGTCGGTAGAGCATCCGACTAGGAGACTTATGGTCCCAGGTTCGATATCGCCCCTCTCCAACTCAGCGTATGAGTAGCACAGGGATCTGTGCGGTAAAGTGAGTAGCTGATGGTAAGTGTGGTGCTCAACTTCAAACGCCAAAATAATCTCCTTGGTCTAGCGCTAATAAAAAGGGGATAGACTCCCTCGATGTCTGGCTGATGCTGACTAGGCCACCCCGGCGACTTTAGTTACTTACAGTTCATTCTAACTCGACTAAACTTTGTGAATGTCTAAATAAACAAATGTACAAACATACAGACAGACAGACAGACAGATATACAGAATCTTTTTATATATACTAGCAGGACTGGTTGATATACCACAGTATGATGACATAATTGTAATTATTACAATGAACTTTGATATTTGATATTAAACAGAATAGCGTTATCACTTCCATGCACTCACCCCTCTCTCTATTTCTTTCTTCTTTCTTTCTTATATTTTTGTGTAGCATGTCCTTTTTCTTCCCTTTCTTTATGATAAAAATGGAACGGTCTATTATTTAGAATAAGTGACGACACCCTTGATAGATAAGAATTCGATGGATAAGCAACACCAGATAATCAGGATTTACATTTTTGCATCTTGGACGATTTGGACACAAGGCGTAGTGGATATAGGTGCCGAGTTAAGACAGTTCTAAGTGACAGATATCTCTAGGCTACAGGTTTAATTTTGGTTCAAGGGCGACAGTAAAATAGAATAATAATTAACACAGCTTAACAATTGTACCCAGCTATGGTTAGCGGAATGAGAACAAGATACCCTCGTGGATTGAATAAAGGGTTGGGGTCAAAGTTCTATGATGGCTCCCGATTACGACAAGAAGGTTCCTGAAGTTGAAGAAAAAGTAACCGAGTTTGAGAAGGTTCCCGAGTCCGACAAGAAATACCTGAAGAAGGCCGGAGGGCATATCGACCGAAACTTTGTACAGATAACAATAAAGATGAGAACAATAGTCCGAATAATCCAAATCATACATATTTTATAAGTATATAAATGTACAAAATTCTCATTTGTTAAAAAGCTTTATGTCTTCAATTATCAAAGTAGAAATCTTGTATAACAATGCAACTTTTTATTTCTCTGAATGTTTGAGATGAGGATGATCAGTATCATCTGCTTCATTCGGACTATTGTTCTCATCTTCATTGTTATTTGTACAACGTTTCAGCCGATATACTCTCCGGCCTTCTTCAGGTATTTCTTGTCAGACTCGGGAACCTTCTTTTCAGATTCGGGAAACTTTTTGTCGTAATCGGAGCCATCCAATTAGACACATGGCCTAGTGAATAAGGTAGTTAGATTAAGACAGTTCTAAGTGACAGCTATCTCTGGATTCCAGGTTCAATCCTAAGTAGAGGCAGTAACATAAAAAAATAAATAACATAACTCCTATCCCAGCTATGGTTTGTGAAATAAGAACAGGATACTCCCGTGGACTGAATAAAGGGTTAGGTTCAAAGTTCCGTGATGGCTCCCGATTACGACAAGAAGGTTCCTGAATCCGAAAAGAAGGTTCTCGAGTCCGAGAAGGTTCCCGAGTCCGACAAGAAATGCCTGAAGAAGGCCGGAGGGCATATCGGCCGAAACGTTGTACAGATAACAATAAAGATGGGGACAATAGTCCGAATAACGCAGATAATACTAATGCAATTTTTTCTATTATTATTTCACATATATTGAACATTATTTGTATCAAACAATAGTTTTGTTTTTGTTTGTTTTGTTGCTCAGAACCGACATCAGTTGAAATTTTGCACTTTTATGTTTTAAGTGTTTTTTTGTTCAGCCATTGAATGAGTTCTATATGGAGCAAAACAATTGCCAGAGTGTTATAGAAATGACCAGGATTAGGTTAGTGGTTAGATATATTTGAAATAATATAGAAACAATACATTTCCCTTGTATCAATCATATTGCCAAAAATCTGACAATATACTAAGCTCAATATCGGCTCCACATCTGATAATGGAATTGAAAATTTGATGATGGTTTTGGCATTAAATAACCCATGAAGGTTAGCATGCTATTAAACAAAGAAACAAAACCAGCCACCACAATCATGTCCTTAAACATTACGGATGGCCACCCACGGCCAACAGGTGGTCCTATTTGCGTGGGGTATCTCTCTGTCATCATCATCATCATCATGTCGCGCTATCAGCACGGATATCCATGACAATCTCTCGCCAACCTTTCCTATCATTCATTTTCCCAGGGAGGTCCTCTGTGCAGCAACCTGCATCTTTGCTTAGTTGGTCAATGTAGGTCTTTGCTGGGCGGCCCACACTAGCATGTCCGTGTGTTGGCTTCCCCTACAGTCCCTGCTGAAAGGGTGGTTTATCTATGAAATGGACTTTCACTAACATGATGATGAGTATAAATATCAGAATCTAATCTCTTACAACGTTGCACTAACCACAGATCTATCACTGATTCTATTTTGAAGGAAAGTTCTATACCTTTTCGATATATTGGTAATACATAAAACCCGAGGATAGATGGTTAAAAAGTAGTAAATACATTTGAAAGTAACAGTATTTAGCCACTGATACCAATATTTTTGCTTTTGCACAGTTGAATTATTGAAACATTAAAATTGCATCAAACAGTAAATTTTACAAAAACTGAATCTTTTTTTCCCAAATTTGAATATTTCATTTTGTGATGTTCGTGAAAATAGAAATATTTTTTTAAAAGAAAGCCAACATCAATGAATTGCTAATGAAAATGAATTCATTATTTGTCAAGATACACCATGGAATTTCCTTGGGTGTTTCTAGTAATTTATCATTCAATTAATTCATTATCGAATTACGTAATTGGCAAGTCTTCCAAATGGATTCATGAATTCTCTCAGGTGGGGATAAAAGAAAAGAAAATTGATGAAAGAAAAATAGATTAAAAGAAAGAAATGTTTGTAAAGAAAGAAAGAAAGAAAGAAAGAAAGAAAGAAAGAAGAACAATGGAATGGACTTTCACTCACGTGATGATAAGTAAAAAAAAATCAGAATCTAATCTCTTACAAAATTGCACTAACCATAGATCTATCAAAGATTCTATTTAGAAGTTAAAGTTCTATATATTTTCAATCTATTCGTAATACTTAAAACTCGAGGATAAATGTTTAATAAGTTGTAAATATATTTGAAAGTAACAGTATTTAGCCACTGACACCAATATATTTGCTTTTCTACTTTTGAATTATTAAAATAGTTTGGTTTGGTTTTGTTTTACGGCATATCAACCTCAGTGGGTCATTTAATGCCGATAAAATTTTGAAATAAATCAATTCTTAATGGATAATACAATTTTGTTTATCAACTCATGTTTTTCTATTTAACCCATAGATGGAACCCTTATAGGTACTACCACTTCGAGTCAGTGTGGACCAGGGAGCAATGGTGATGAAGGGGTGCTCCACATTCCCCAAACCTCCAAAACTGGAACCTCACCATCAGATAGAGTTTAACGTCATTCCCAGGATATGTAGACCCTCGGTCATCGCCTTCTATCACCCATATGATAAAAAGAGGTTGGGGGCTTTCCATAAGGGCAGTAGGGTTGGGAAAAATCATATAGGTACTAGGGCTTGACGTGACCAGCCGATTGATCGGAGGGGGCCTCTCCGACCGACCGTCTAGCCCAAGATAGGGCCAAAGTGGAGTATTGCAAGTCATGAACTGCTCATCCACCTGGGCTCTATCCTTAAACATCACGGGTCACCACCCACGGATAACAGGTGGCTCCATTGGGGGGAGTCTTACCCCTCTGCAGAGGTGCAGTCGGTGCATTCTAACGCCCAGCCGACAGGGCGGACTAACCACAGATCTATCACAGATTATATACAGAGGTTAAAGTTCTATATATGTTCAATCTATTCGTAATACTTAAAACTCGAGGATAAATGTTTAATAAGTTGTAAATATATTGGAAAGTAACAGTATTTAGCCACTGACACCAATATATTTGCTTTTCCACTTTTGAATTATTAAAATACTAGCAGGGCCTGTGGATATACCACAGTATGATAATTTAATTATTACAAAGTGTTATATGTCTACATAAGAGCTATTGCATTTAGTTCAGTATGTAAAAAGTATTATAATCAGATTTAACTCTCTCTCTCTCTCTCTCTCTCTCTCTCTCTCTCTCTCTCTCTCTCTCTCTCTCTCTCTCTCTCTCTCTCTCTCTCTATTTCCTTTATTTACTTTTTCGATTTTTAATCATGTTCGATTGAAACAGATTAGCATTATTGCTTCCGCACGCTTACCCTTCTCTTCATTTTCCCCTACTCTCCCCCCCCTCTCTCCTCTCTCTCTCTCTCTCTCTCTCTCCGTTTTTTTTCTTCTTTCTTTCTTATCATTTGTTTTACTGTGTAGCATGTCCTTTTTCTTCGCTTTCTTTCTGAATAATAAAAATTATTTAGCTGAGGTGACAACACTCATAAGAAATAAAAATTCGATGGATAAGCAACACTAGATCATCAGGATTTACATTTTTTCATTTAATCTTGAACGGTCTCATTTTTAAGCTGAGGGTGTTGCAAGATGATTATGGCCATACCTTTAAGGAACACGAGTATTGATATATAGATTAAAGCATCGAGCAGAGAAAAACAGGAAAGCAAAAACTTGAATCTTTTTCCCCACATTTGAATATTGCAATTTGTAATTTTCTTGAAAATAAAAGACTAAATTCTTTTAAAGAAAGGAAACATCAATGAATTGCTAATGAAATAAATTTCATTTTTGTGTTCATTTTCTTATTTGTCAAGATCCACCATGGAATTTCCTTGGGTGTTGCTAGTAATATTGAATTTATCATTCAATTAATTCATTATCGGGTTACATAATTAGCAAGTTTCCCAAATGGATTCGTGATTCTCTTAGGCGGGAAAAAAAGAAAAGAAAAGTGATGAAAGAAAAAGAAACTTAAAAGAAAGAAAGAAATGTTTGTAACGAACAAAAGAAAGAAAGAAAGAAAGAAAGAAAGAATGAAAGAATGGATGAATGAAAGAAAGAAACCAAACAAATAAACAAAACTATGAAAGAAACAAAAAGAAAGAAGAAACGAAGAAAAGGCTAAGAATTAAAATAAGTCTATAAAACAAAAATAACAAAGAAAAATCTATGAAAGAAAAGAATAGATAAAAAAAAAGGAAAAAGCGGAGAATAAATGCAAGAAAGGGAAAGAAATGTAAGGAAAAGAAAGAAAGAAAGAGAGAAAGACAGAAAAAGAAAGAACTGTCAACAACAAAAAAAGAAACTGAACCATGAAAAAGAAAAAAGGAATAAGAAATAAAGAAAGGAAGAATGAGAAGAGAGAGAGAGAGAGAGAGAGAGAGAGAGAGAGAGAGAGAGAGAGAGAAAGAAAGAACTATAAACAGCAAAAAAAGAAAAAGTCATGAAAGAAAAAGAAATGATAAGAAAGAAAGAAAGGAAGAAAGAAAGAAAGAAAGAGAGAGAGAGAGAGAGAAAGACAGAAAAAGAAGAAAGAACTATCACCAACAACAAAAAGAGAAAGAAAAAGTGAACCATGAAAAAGCAAAAAGAATGAAGACAGAAAGAAAGGAAGAAAAAAAGATAAAAAAACAAAAGTTATCAATGAAATATACATAAAAAAGAAACAGCTATTAAAGAAGAAGAAAGAAAAAAAGAAAAGGAAGTAAAAGCTAAGCATAAAAGAAAAATACATGAAAAAGAAAGAAAGAAAGAAAGGCGTTTAGTAAATGGATTAAAATGATGTTATAATCATTAATAAAAAGGAAAAAAAGCGGGAAAATAAACATGGACGCAGCCGAGAGCAAAAAAAGCAAATAGAAAAAAAAAATGTTTATGGAAACTTTTTGGGTTTATTTATTCATTCATTCATTTTTTTTTTTTCCCGCGCTGTATTTTCGAACTGCAGTTTGACAGAATCTGACGGCGATGGAGGAGGTGACTATGGCGGAGATGATGGCGAAGCATTCGAGCGGAAAAGATCAAAGGAAATGAGTCCAGTGCTTTCTTCATCTTCGTCTGTACAAAGGACATTCTGCAGAGAGGAAGTGCAAAGTGCACGTTTACGTACGGGGAGCGGGGGGATGGGGTGGAAGAAGAAGAAGAAGAAGAAGAAGAAGAAGAAGAAGAAGAAGAAATAATTTTTGTCGTCTTTGCGGGGGTGGGGAATAAGGAAATGGTGTCGGGTGGCGCGGGAAGAGACAAAGATATGGGGGCGGCGGTTAGGGAGGAGATGCATAAGCGATCGGAGGTGAAGAAGCAAAAAAAGAAAGAAAAAAAAAACAAAGGAAAAAACCCAAAAAACAAATGGATAAATAAAAATGATGTGGGTGTGTGGGTGTGGGGTGAAGATTTTGCGTTGGTTTGCTGAGAATTAATCACGTCTTTGTTTTCTTGAAAAATGTTTCGTCGAGACAAAAATCCACCTACCACATTTCCCAGCACCCCCGGCTTTTCCAGTACTCACTTACCGCCCCCGCCCTCACCCCACAGACAGAAAGGCAAAAGAACAGGAAGAGAAAGGAAAAAGGTTTATTTGCTTATTTATTTATTTAGAAAATTGGCGGGAATGTCTGAACCGAAGAAAGGCAAAACCGGCGAAATGGTTTTGGGGTTTCAAAAGGTGAGAGAGATTAGGTAAGAAAAGAGACAGAGAAATGGAGAGAGAGGGAGGGAGAGAGAGGGGGGGGAGGGGAGAAGAGAAACGCCAAAAGTGGCAGACAGACAGACAGACAGACAGACTGACAGACGTAGAAATAAAGAGAGATAATTACACTTTCTTTTCTGAAAAAAAATCCTCCTGTAAATAATGAAAAAATAACAATGAAATTTGAAGGAGAATCTTAAAGCAAAGAAAAAAGGAAAGTATATTCATCTCGAAAAAGGAAGAAAAGACACACAGGGAGAGAGAGAGAGACAGACAGACAGACAGACAGAGAGAGACAGAGAGAGAAAGAGAGAGAGAGAGAGGGTGGGAGAAAGGAAGACGGAGAGAGAAACCCGGAGAAAGTAAAAGAGAAAGTGAGAGACATTTATCTAGTATAACACATGACCAAAAGTATAAGGTCCCCAATGAGGATCGATTTCCTTAACAGTTGTTAACTAGTCTCGCTCGCTAATCATTACAACGATCCGAGAGAAAATAGATAGAAAGAGAGAGTGAAAAATAGAGTGTGAGAGAGAGAGAGAGAGAGAGAGAGTGTGTGTGTGTGTGTGTGTGTGTGTGTGTGTGTGTGTGTGTGTGTGTGTGTGAAAGCGAGAGAAAGAGAGAGAGAGAGAGAATAACAGGTGCTGCTGCTGCTGCTGATGATGATGATGATGATGATGATGATGATTTACGACTTGCAGCAATATGGCTTCCCGCTAATTATTGTTTATTATTATATTCCCTACATCTATATTTGATATCTTTACATCAGACTGTTCTGCCGACTATAGAAACTCTTATTATTATTATTATTATTATTATTATTATTATTATTATTATTAATACCGTTGTTCCTTAATTGTTCAACCGTTATCATATTGCAACTTCCTTTGATTAAAAATGAAATCGTCCAAACGTCCAAACCGTCCAAGATTTAATGTAAAAAAAGTTAATTCCGATTATCTAGTTCTGCTTATCCACCGAATCCCGTGTTTATTATAAAGATAGAAGGGAGAGAAAAAGGAAATGCTACACAGAAGAATTATGATAAGAAAGAAAGAAAGAAAATCGGAGAAAAACAAAGAGGGGGAACGATAACGCTAATCTACTTCAATCGATAATGAAAAGAAGGAAATAAAAAAGGGAGAGAGAGAGTTAAATCAAGATTATTATACTTTTTACATATTGAACTATATAGCAATAGACCTTTAAAGTAAATATCTCAAACGCCGTAATAATTAAATTATTATACTGTGGTATATCCTCAGGTCCAGGCCTGAGGAAATGGCCGATGAATAAGCAGCAGGAACAAGTAAGCAGATAAATGTAAGAATCCCTCATTCTATTTTCTACCCCCCCTCTCTCTCTCTCTCTCTCTCTCTCTCTCTCTCTCTCTCTCTCTCTCTCTCTCTCTCTCTCTGTGTGATTCCAGGATTCTTCTGAGCATTCTAGCCGATTTCAACAATGTCGTAGATTGGATGGTTCAATTCTCCCAGACTATTTTCCAGACCCTTGCGGACCGTTTCAAGGGCTCCTATCATGATAGGTATGACTTTTACTTTCATGTTCGATAGTCTCCTCAGTTCTCTGGCAAGGTCCAAGTATTTGTCAATCTTTTCGATTCCTTTGACTTTCTCTCGATGATTCGCCGGAACAGTGCCGTGGTTTGGATGGTCTTGATTCTTCTATGATTTCCAATTCACCTAAATTCTATTCTAGAGCTTTGGGGACCGTTAAGGGCACCAATTACAATTATTATTATTATTATTATTATTATTATTATTATTATTGTTCACTCCTTTTGAGTTTTCACACCAGTGTCAGCTGATGGTATTTCACTGGAGTCTGAGTGACAGCAAGACTCCTCAGGTCTCCAGGACTCTTCTGAGTATTCTGGCAGATTGCAGCAGTGCAGTGTTCTGAATGGTTTCAATCCTTTTGATATCCAAACTTTCCAAACCCTTTTCCAATCCTTTTGGGACTGTTCCAAGTGCACCAACCACAATTGGTATCACATTCACTTTCATGTTCCATAACTTTTTCAGTTCTCTGGCAAGGTCCAGATATTTGTCCATTTTTTCATTTTCCTTTAGCTTCACCCTGTGATCTGCTGGCACTGCAAAATCCACCAGTTGACAAGTTCTTTTTTCTTTGTTTATCAACACTAGGTCTGGTCTTCTTGCTGGGATAAGGTAATCCGTTTTTATTTCAAAGTCCCAGAGAATTTTATGCATTTCGTTCTCAAGAACAGATTCTGGTTTATGCATATACCATTTTGCTGAGTGGTCAAAATTTAATTTTTTGCATAATTCCCAGTGGATCACCTTCCCAACCCAGTTGTGTCTAGTTTTGTACTCCCGTTGTGCTAGTTTGCTACATTCGCATAGTACATCGTTTACAGTCTCATTTCTATTACCACAAAGTCTACATTTACTATTTTGTTGGGTCTTATCAATTTTCGCTTTTATATAGTTTATCCTTATGGTTTTTTGTGTATTATTATTATTATTATTATTATTATTATTATTATTATTATTACGAAATTTTTTTTTTATTGTTGAGTATATCTTCCTGCTTTCCATGGTGTGGTTTTGATTATGCTTAGAAACTTTTGATTCGGATTGAACTTTTGCCTCTGGCCCTAAAATGGTTAAATGTCTGCTTGATTATTTAATGATTTAATTTCAGCCTGTCAAAAAAGCAAATGGACAAGGGAGAAAATGATGCCCCAAAATGATGAAGACTAAATAGGGTAATTACCAAACAGCACCCACCCACTCCTGCCGCCTCCAATGTCACCGACACTCTGATTCATTTAGTTCAGTTAAAAGCTTCTTCAATCAGACAAAAGTCCCGCTGTCACCCACACATCGTCTTGTCAGGCATTTGGAACTTTTTTTCTACTGAAAAGATCTTCTTAACTTTTATCACTTCACTTATTCCAATTGCTACTGTAATCTGTAAAAAGTCTTGCGTAGTATTGTCCTCTCTTTAGACATATTTTGAGTGGCTGGTTGGATTTTACAACATGTCAACCAACCCTTGTTGGGTTATTTTATGCTGAAGACGTTTTGTTTTAGGATTATTTGGATTATTCGGACCATTGTTCTCGTCTTCATTGTTATCTGTACAACGTTTCGACCGATGTACCCTCCGGCCTTCTTCAGGTATTTCTTGTTGGACTCGGGAACTTTCTCGGACTCGGAACCTTCTTTTCGAACTCGGGAACCTTCTTGTCGTAATCGGGAGCCATCACAGAACTTTGAACTTAACCCTTTATTCAGTCCACGGGAGTATCCTGTTCTCCTTTTTTTAAAAATCTAATCTGGCCTTTTCAATTATAATATAATTAAAAAGGCTAGATTAGATTTTTTTAAATGCAATATGAGTCAAGGTAAATAAAATAATACATAATTGCATAGATAGATATTCTCGGTAAAACAAGACATTAGGTTTATAAGTTCCCAAAATTCACACTGAGTTATCCAATTTGACACATAACATAGTGGATAAAGGAGTTAGGTTAAGACAATTCTAAGTGACAGTTATCTCTAAACTACAGGTTCAATCATGGTCAGGAGCTGCAATAGCATAGAATAATAATTAACGCAACTTATTCATTCTTGATGGATATTCAAATTTTTTTTAAAATAAACTCAAATTTTTACACAATTTCTTTAACTCATATTTATTATTTAACCCATAGATGGGACCCTAACATGTACTACCACTCAGAGTCAGACAGGATCTTGGTGTGATGGCGAAAGACTCCACACTCCCCAGAACTCCAGAATTGGAATTTACCATTAGATATAGTTTAATATCATACCCAGGACACATTTTGATTACTTTGGTTGGGTTTATTTGTTTAACGGCACATCAACTCCTAATGGGTTATTCAATGCGGAAATGTAGTTCATTTGAAAATATTTGATTTTAATAATAGATATATTTTCAATGCTCAATTGCATTTATTCAAATTACAATTATTTTTCTATATTTTTTTTTAATTTTCAAGCATTTATAAGTTTAACGGTCTTATATCTCTTGTTGAGGGTGGGTCTGAGAGTAATGGTTATTGAGGTCTGCCCCACACTCCACAGAGTAATTCTGCAGAGAATGGAATCAATTTACTCTAAGCTAAATATATATATATATATATATATATAGTGTGTGTGTGTGTGTGTGTGTGTGTGTGTGTGTGTGTGTGTGTGTGTGTGTGTGTGTGTGTGTGTGTGTGTGTGTGTGCATATAAGACCGTATGATAAGAGGTTTTATGATCATCAGGTCTTGAAAGAGAATGTCTATTTTTTTAAATTTATGTCTTGTAATTTTCGTAAATTTTTTTGTTGTTTTTCTTTATTTTACCTTTAATATGTTATTAAAAAAACGTAACTTTAAACTTATAATTGTTTTAAAACAATTTTATTTTTCTAAAAACTTTTTGGTACAAATGACAAAAATTTAATTTGATTCTTAATTGATCGTTGATTTAAAGCAATAGAAATGCATTCGTTTATTTTTTTTATTTTCATTTTTTACCAGTAAAAATTTAACAATAAACAACATGTGTCTTTATTTTTTAGATGGAACATTTCGCGTATCAATTCAAATAAAAATTATTCATTTACTCTATCTATAGTCTATCTCTAATAAAAATGTTATTGAGTCACACAGATTGAAAATTAATATATTTTGTTCTAAAAATAAATCCTTTTATGAAATTTTTTTTTTAATTGAGTTCTTAATTATCTGTTAAATGTATCTATTTATTCTATTGTTTATTTCTTTATTTCTTTATTCATTTTTATTTTAGTTTCACAGTTTAAAATTAATTGTAACGATGAAAGAAGATAAGAATTCGTGTACTGTAATATTCTTTTATTTAGGACTTGATTTTTTAGTTTACATTCAAAATAGTATCTTTT
>CM042168.1:6080102-6102602 GCA_023376005.1 Doryteuthis pealeii
TTGATTTAAAAGAAAAACGAATATTACAAGAAAAATACTCAAAATTGATTACGACATAAACGAATTATGTTGCCTTTTCTTCTTTTTTTTATAGAAATTTTAGAAAATTATAGTAAGGTTAAATAGTTCTACTACTGTTTTTTTTTCTACAAGGATGGCTTTGGCATTAAATAACACACGAAGTTTGATATACCATTAAACAATGAAACCTAAATAAATCCACAAGCACACAGAGTATAAAACTCAGCCGAGAAGGTTAGAAGACTTAGAAGATAAAAAGACAATAGCGTAAGTAAATAATATGAGTATTCAAAATTGTTCCTTCTCAAGATACACTACTAAGTGAGTAGCGCCACTCACGATTAAACCAGATTAAGGAACCAGTGAGAAGAAAAAGTGAATAAACTATTTTTAAAAGTTATCTATGAAATGTATGTGCCATGGAGAATGCACTGAACAAAGTGATCGACATGATTTCAGCTAATCTTCTATACATATATAAAGGGCAGTTGTGTGTATATGTATGTCCGGAGGAAACTTCGAAACTTCGAAATAAAACAATTAAAGAAAAAGTAAATATATATACACATTAGACATCACCAGGGCTTGGTTATTGAGCAAAAATAATAGAGATTTGATTTATATTCGTGAAGATAATTAAAAAAAAAAAATTTTTAATGATAACAGCATGGAATTTTATTTTTTTTTATATTTTGGATAGTAGACATTAACGTTTCTTTTCAGAGTAGCTGGATAAATGCAACGTCTATTTTTTACATAGGGATTTAAATGGGCATCCCATAAAAATTCAACTCACGATTCAGTAATAATGGATCTGCGGGACTAACTTTTAAAAAAATCCCCCTCTACCCAGACGATGTCGGGTAGCCACTGCTAGTCTTTTGTATAAGTAGGAGCAAAATCTGATTATGATGTTTCGATGTTTCGATATTTATATGCATTATCATCAGAACAAAAAAAAACCTAAAACTTATTTGATTTCTTTTTTCTTTTTATTGTCTTTTTTTTTCTTCTTTTTTCGTTGTTTTATCTTTTTGTCTTTTTTTAATAGAAATTTTAGAAAATAATAATAAATGAAATATAATTATATCACAGTAATGCATTAGTTAGCAAATCTTTATAGCTGTAATCAATCCTCATTGGGAACTCGAGATGTATGATTTTGTACCAGAATGATCTTATCCTATTAAATATGTTCTTTTTCCCTTTTAATGATCTTTTATGCTGAATCGTTAATGTCCTTCTGACTCAGCGATTTCTTCTTTTGTTAAAGGAAGAGACCAAAGGTGAAAGATTATATTATCAATCCGCCATTAGTTATTATTGTTGCTTTATAGAATGATTCTAATGAAGCACGCTTCAGCTACAAGGATTTCCTCGTTTCCTTGCAGCACGGATACTTTTCTAAATCTCTTGCCCCAACTGTCGTAATCATTTCTATTTTCTTGTTCATACTGTTAAATTCTTTGCGATTATAGCCACAAACCAGGATCGAACCTGCTTTGTTGGTTTTTCTAATGCGAGGTTTTCTTCCCTGAGCAAAATCCGTGTTTCTATTTTTCCTGTCACCACCACGAGCAACAACGCCAAATTGATTAAAGTCCCCATCCCTTCAATATCCTGTCGGGTTAAGCCTCTTTTTACGCAACCCCCTCTATCGCACTTAACGAATTCTTTAACACTCTGAGTCCCTAACCCACCCACCTCTCTCTCTCTCTCTCTCTCTCTCTCTCTCTCTCTCTCTCTCTCTCTCTCTCTCTCTCTCTCTCTCTCTCTCTCTCTCTCTCTCTCTCTGGCAATTATTATTGGCCGGAAAATTCCCGCCTTTTGATTGCAATGCTTAATTGGCCGAGCTGAAGACTCGTCGACATTTTGCCAAAAACTCGTGGGTTTTGCTTCTTTCGTTTTTCCGGATTTCGTTTGTCCGCCATTTTTACTCTACCCGCGGGAAAAGGGAAGTTAGTTGTGGCGGGAAAATAAAAAAAGAAGAGGAAGACCAAAATGGGCGGGAAACGGAGCCAAACTGATATGGACAAATAATTAACAGAATAAGAGACAATAATAAGCGCACATGCACATCAAACCTCTGCACAAGGAATATAATAAGCATGATTGGGTGGGAGTAGCTATTTGCTAAGAATTTTGCAAATGACTCCAGTTTAGCCATATAAAAGTAATAAAAACTCATAGTCCAAGCAAGAAGATCAGTGTCATTTATAACAAACAAAGAAACTACTGAATCGTCAATTTTTCTGCTTCAATAAAACAACAGAGCAAGAATGTAAGATAACACAAAGATAGAAATATCTTATTAGAATGGAGATTGTATATTTTTCTGTCTGTAACCGAAACTATATTACTACGCAAGTCACAATTCCCGTAGTTATTTACGTCACATTTTCCATGATTTTATTTTTATTTAAACCTCAATTATTAATAAAATTGTTTTGAATTATTAATACTTTTTGTCTTATCTAAATCTTATTATAATGGAGATTGTGGGTTTGTATGTCTGTAACCGAAACTATATTACTATTCAATTCACAATTCCCTTAGTTATTTACATCACATTCTCTGTGATTTTATTTTTTATTTAAACCTCAATTATTAGTAAAATTGTCTTACATCATTAAGACTGTTAACAATATCTACATACTAATAACATGCAATTATATTTATATATTCAACGAAATAGCGGTTTACAGTGTGAATCGGAAGGCTAATTTGCATATTGATCTCAAAAAATTTGATTTTAATAAATATATTCTTAGTATTATTGATTTCTAATTGTTTGGTTTTATCTTAATAAATATGAGCAAAAATCTCGGGGATAAATCTTAACAGAAATCTATTAACATAAAGAAATAACTGTAATTTTATTCTTTTCTTCCTATTTTAACTAAATAGTTAAATTAGGGAAATTTACCACTGAAAGACGGGAGTAAGGGAAAATGGTGGAACAGTTAGTTTCAAAGTTGTTCTATTTTTCAATCATACCCCCTCTGTTCCAAATATTTTTATCTGAATTCTTATTCAGTTTCATTAGCCTTTCTAATTTAACATGATATTTTATTATATTAAAACTTAAATACTTGCACCCGGAGGGTGCATATATTTTCTAGTACTAATAATATGCAATTGTATCTATCTATACATCAAACTACCGGTTTACAGTGTGAGCGGGAACCCTAATTTGCATATTGATATTAAAAATTTGAGTTTAATAAATATGTGCTTAGTATTATTGATTTCTAATTGTTTGGTTTTATTTTAATGAATATGAGCAAAAATCTCGGGTATAAATCTTAAAAGAAATCCATTAATAAGAAGAAATAACTTTAATTGTATTCTTTACTTCCTATTTTAACTAAATAGTTAAATTAGGAAAATTTAGCAATGAAAGAGGGGAATGATGGAAGAGTAATTTTCAGTTGTTCTATTTTTCGAATATACGCCCCTCTGTTTCAAATCTTTTTATCTGCATTCTTATTTAGTTTCATTAGACTTTCTAATTTATAATATTTTATTATATAAAAACTTATATACTTACAGCGTGGTGTAATGGTTAAAGTCATGGGAAATGGACTCGTCGCCCCGAGTTCAAATCCTATATTTGGTAATTGTATTTCACTTAGTGCTAATAACCTTGGGAAAGGTATGAATCCAGTTCTCCCTCCAGCTATGGATAAATAGTAGGGCAGACAGGGCTCTTTGACCTTGGTTAGACAACCGGTCTAGGAGAAGGAAAACTCTGAATTCAAACCTGTTAAACTCCGCTTAAGAAATTGACCTTGTGTCACATCCTGCTCGTGTGGAGGGGTTGGTAAATATATATATATATATATATATATATATAATGATCGTAAAATGATGATTGAAAAACTCGCCCATTTACGGCTAAGGTTCGGGAATCTTTAGCCAACATTGAGGTCGACGCGAAATCCACGCCGAACCATATGCCGTAAAGCGAAACCCCACGTAGTCGTAAAACGATGATTGAAAAACTCGCCCATTTACGGCTAAGGTTCGGGAATCTTTAGCCAACACTGAGGTCGACGCGAAATCCACGCCGAACCATATGCCGTAAAGCGAAACCACCGTAGTCGTAAAATGATGATTGAAAAACTCGCCCATTTACGGCTAAGGTTCGGGAATCTTTAGCCAACACTGAGGCCGACGCGAAATCCACGCCGAACCATATGCCGTAAAGCGAAACCACACCGTAGTCGTAAAATGATGATTGAAAAACTCGCCCATTTACGGCTAAGGTTCGGGAATCTTTAGCCAACACTGAGGTCGACGCGAAATCCACGCCGAACCATATGCCGTAAAGCGAAACCCACCGTAGTCGTAAAATGATGATTGAAAAACTCGCCCATTTACGGCTAAGGTTCGGGAATCTTTAGCCAACACTGAGGCCGACGCGAAATCCACGCCGAACCATATGCCGTAAAGCGAAACCAACCGTAGTCGTAAAATGATGATTGAAAAACTCGCCCATTTACGGCTAAGGTTCGGGAATCTTTAGCCAACACTGAGGCCGACGCGAAATCCACGCCGAACCATATGCCGTAAAGCGAAACCCCACCGTAGTCGTAAAATGATGATTGAAAAACTCGCCCATTTACGGCTAAGGTTCGGGAATCTTTAGCCAACACTGAGGCGACGCGAAATCCACGCCGAACCATATGCCGTAAAGCGAAACCCCACCGTAGTCGTAAAATGATGATTGAAAAACTCGCCCATTTACGGCTAAGGTTCGGGAATCTTTAGCCAACACTGAGGCGACGCGAAATCCACGCCGAACCATATGCCGTAAAGCGAAACCCCACCGTAGTCGTAAAATGATGATTGAAAAACTCGCCCATTTACGGCTAAGGTTCGGGAATCTTTAGCCAACACTGAGGTCGACGCGAAATCCACGCCGAACCATATGCCGTAAAGCGAAACCCCACCGTAGTCGTAAAATGATGATTGAAAAACTCGCCATTTACGGCTAAGGTTCGGGAATCTTTAGCCAACACTGAGGCGACGCGAAATCCACGCCGAACCATATGCCGTAAAGCGAAACCCACCGTAGTCGTAAAATGATGATTGAAAAACTCGCCCATTTACGGCTAAGGTTCGGGAATCTTTAGCCAACACTGAGGCCGACGCGAAATCCACGCCGAACCATATGCCGTAAAGCGAAACCCACCGTAGTCGTAAAATGATGATTGAAAAACTCGCCCATTTACGGCTAAGGTTCGGGAATCTTTAGCCAACACTGAGGCGACGCGAAATCCACGCCGAACCATATGCCGTAAAGCGAAACCCACCGTAGTCGTAAAATGATGATTGAAAAACTCGCCCATTTACGGCTAAGGTTCGGAATCTTTAGCCAACACTGAGGCCGACGCGAAATCCACGCCGAACCATATGCCGTAAAGCGAAACCCACCGTAGTCGTAAAATGATGATTGAAAAACTCGCCCATTTACGGCTAAGGTTCGGGAATCTTTAGCCAACACTGAGGCGACGCGAAATCCACGCCGAACCATATGCCGTAAAGCGAAACCCCACCGTAGTCGTAAAATGATGATTGAAAAACTCGCCCATTTACGGCTAAGGTTCGGGAATCTTTAGCCAACACTGAGGCCGACGCGAAATCCACGCCGAACCATATGCCGTAAAGCGAAACCCACCGTAGTCGTAAAATGATGATTGAAAAACTCGCCCATTTACGGCTAAGGTTCGGGAATCTTTAGCCAACACTGAGGCGACGCGAAATCCACGCCGAACCATATGCCGTAAAGCGAAACCCCACCGTAGTCGTAAAATGATGATTGAAAAACTCGCCCATTTACGGCTAAGGTTCGGGAATCTTTAGCCAACACTGAGGCGACGCGAAATCCACGCCGAACCATATGCCGTAAAGCGAAACCCACCGTAGTCGTAAAATGATGATTGAAAAACTCGCCCATTTACGGCTAAGGTTCGGAATCTTTAGCCAACACTGAGGCCGACGCGAAATCCACGCCGAACCATATGCCGTAAAGCGAAACCCACCGTAGTCGTAAAATGATGATTGAAAAACTCGCCCATTTACGGCTAAGGTTCGGGAATCTTTAGCCAACACTGAGGCCGACGCGAAATCCACGCCGAACCATATGCCGTAAAGCGAAACCCCACCGTAGTCGTAAAATGATGATTGAAAAAACTCGCCCATTTACGGCTAAGGTTCGGGAATCTTTAGCCAACACTGAGGCGACGCGAAATCCACGCCGAACCATATGCCGTAAAGCGAAACCCACCGTAGTCGTAAAATGATGATTGAAAAACTCGCCCATTTACGGCTAAGGTTCGGGAATCTTTAGCCAACACTGAGGCGACGCGAAATCCACGCCGAACCATATGCCGTAAAGCGAAACCCCACCGTAGTCGTAAAATGATGATTGAAAAACTCGCCCATTTACGGCTAAGGTTCGGGAATCTTTAGCCAACACTGAGGCGACGCGAAATCCACGCCGAACCATATGCCGTAAAGCGAAACCCCACCGTAGTCGTAAAATGATGATTGAAAAACTCGCCCATTTACGGCTAAGGTTCGGGAATCTTTAGCCAACACTGAGGTCGACGCGAAATCCACGCCGAACCATATGCCGTAAAGCGAAACCCCACCGTAGTCGTAAAATGATGATTGAAAAACTCGCCCATTTACGGCTAAGGTTCGGGAATCTTTAGCCAACACTGAGGCGACGCGAAATCCACGCCGAACCACTATTGCCGTTAAAGCAAAAACCCCACCGTAGTCGTAAAATGATGATTGAAAAACTCGCCCATTTACGGCTAAGGTTCGCGGATCTTTAGCCACACTGAGGTCGACGCGAAATCCACGCCGAACCATATGCCGTAAAGCAAAACCCCACCGTAGTCGTAAAATGATGATTGAAAAACTCGCCCATTTACGGCTAGGTTCGGGAATCTTTAGCCAACACTGAGGCCGACGCGAAATCCACGCCGAACCATATGCCGTAAAGCGAAACCACACCGTAGTCGTAAAATGATGATTGAAAAACTCGCCCATTTACGGCTAAGGTTCGGGAATCTTTAGCCAACACTGAGGTCGACGCGAAATCCACGCCGAACCATATGCCGTAAAGTGAAACCCACCGTAGTCGTAAAATGATGATTGAAAAACTCGCCCATTTACGGCTAAGGTTCGGGAATCTTTAGCCAACACTGAGGTCGACGCGAAATCCACGCCGAACCATATGCCGTAAAGTGAAACCCACCGTAGTCGTAAAATGATGATTGAAAAAACTCGCCCATTTACGGCTAAGGTTCGGGAATCTTTAGCCAACACTGAGGTCGACGCGAAATCCACGCCGAACCATATGCCGTAAGCAAAACCCCACCGTAGTCGTAAAATGATGATTGAAAAACTCGCCCATTTACGGCTAAGGTTCGGGAATCTTTAGCCAACACTGAGGTCGACGCGAAATCCACGCCGAACCATATGCCGTAAAGCAAACCCCACCGTAGTCGTAAAATGATGATTGAAAAAACTCGCCCATTTACGGCTAAGGTTCGGGAATCTTTAGCCAACACTGAGGTCGACGCGAAATCCGCGAACCATATGCCGTAAAGCAAAACCCCACCGTAGTCGTAAAATGATGATTGAAAAACTCGCCCATTTACGCTAAGGTTCGGAATCTTTAGCCAACACTGAGGTCGACGCGAAATCACGCCGAACCATATGCCGTAAAGAAACCCCACCGTAGTCGTAAAATGATGATTGAAAAAACTCGCCATTTACGGCTAAGTTCGGGAATCTTTAGCCAACACTGAGGTCGACGCGAAATCCACGCCGAACCATATGCCGTAAAGCGAAACCCCACCGTAGTCGAAAAACTCGCCCATTTACGGCTAAGGTTCGGGAATCTTTAGTAACCATATGCCGTAAAGCGAAACCCCACCGTAGTCGTAAATGATGATTGAAAAACCTTACGGCATATCGTTCGGCGTGGATTTCCCGTCGGATCAGGTCTTAATTTTTGACCGATGATGATGATGATGATTATGATGATGATGATGATCGGACTTTTTTTTGAACTGATCGATATTTTCATATCTTCAGATAGTTTTGCAACAAATGTATATAACGTATCACTTATAAATGAGTATACTCCCAAAAGTCTTTTATTTCGATTTTTTATCTTTTATTCCGGAATAAGAAAACCCTTTCCGAGTCATAAAATCTGAAGCGAACATTTGACCATTCAATTTAGTCCAGTTAATTTCTAGGACCATTAATGAGATTAGATCTTAGTGCTCGTGATTACAAGACCAACACATTAACAACGACATACCAATACCCACAATCTGTAAACTCATAGAAGACAATATAATTTTTGTGGTTACCACTTTATGGTCTTCATTTGGGTGTCAATGTATTAACCAATTCGACGCCATTTCGACACATTTGATAACTAATAGATAATCAAACAGCTGATTGAAAGATAGAGAAATGTCCACACACACCCACATCCGGGCATTTTGGTTTGGGTTTTATTTTGTGTCAGTCTTTTAATTGATTCCAATCAACGCGAAGGAAGTGGACAGTGCATTTTATGGGGTGTTAAAATGACCAATGGTCACTTACGATACAGACTTACGTCCGACTGCAATTTTGGACGACCATTTGCTACAGATTAAATTGAATGGTCAAATAGTCGCCTCGGATTTTATGGCTCCGATAGAATTGACCCGAAAAGGGTCAAAGGGTCAAAGGTTACGAGCAGGACCATTGGATATTCTTCAGGATGATAATCTAATTATTACAATGTTTGATATGTTTACTTAAGAGGTATTCTTAAATAGTCCAATATGTAAATGTCGTCGGGGCGGCCTAAAGTCGGTATCAGCCAGTCAGCGAGGGAGTCTATCCCCTTTTCAATAGCGCTAGACCAAGGAGATTATTTTGGCGTTTGAGGTGGAGCGCCACACCTACCATCAGCTCCTTACTTTACCGCACAGATCCCTGTGCTACTCATTCGCTGAGTTGGCGAGGACCGGAATCGAACTAGGAACCTTGTGGTTTCTAGCCCAACGCTCTACCGACTGAGCTAACATGTAAAAAGTATAATAATTTTGAATAGCAGGCCCTGTGAATATATCACAGTACGATATTTTGATTATTACAGCGTTTGATATGTTTACTTAAGAGCTATTACTAAATAATTTCAATATGTAAAAACTATAATAATCTTGATTTAACTCTCTTTACTAGCAGGGCCTGTGGATATACCACAGTATGAGATTGTAATTATTATAAAATGTGATTTGTTTACTTAAGAGGTATTGTAAGATAGTTCAATATGTAAAAACTATAATAATCTTGATTTAACTCTCTTTACAAGCAGGGCCTTTGGATATACCACATTATGATACTTCAATTATTAAACATTTGATATGTTTACTTGAGAGCTATTGCTAAATAGCTCAATATGTAAAAATTATAATAATCTTGCTTTAAATCTCTCTCACTTTTTTCTTCTTTTTTCCCTTTTCTCTTTTAGGTTTCGATTAAAGCAGATTAGAATTATCCCTTCCACGTACTCAACCCACTCTCTCTATCTTTACCCTATTTTCTTTCTTTCTTATTATATTTTTCTATGTAGCCTGTCCTTTTCTCCCTTTCTGTATAATAAAAACATAATGGTCCATTATTTATTTCATAAGAAATAAGAATTCTGCGGATAAGCAACAATAGATGATTAGGATTTATATATTTGCATTTCAACTTCGACGATTTCGAGTGTCTCATTTTTAATTACAAGATAATGACGGTCGTACTTTTAAGGAATACGAGTATCAATATATAGATGTAGGTTTTTCTTATTCTTGAAACTCAGTTTTTATTTATGTTATTTGGATTTTGATTATAATAGCATCATTGCCACATTGATTCCGATATAATGGTCATGTACGAGAGTAGATGTGATGCTGAAAAATTTATTGGTTGAAAGGTTTATAACTTCCCACCTCCGATTTTAAATCTAACGAACTTTATTTGAATATTCTAACTACATGTACGCACATAATTATAAGCTACTCACAAATTATGTAATATTGATCACGTTTTTGACCAATGGAATCCAAGAACTGCAACATCGATCGAAGAAGTGCGTGTACCACAAGAGAGACTTTGTTAAAAAAAATAAACCTCATTTTTGTCACTTTCAATAAGAGTAAGTATTTTCTGACATCCCACCGTCTCCGAATTTTGTGGGGAGCCACGCACAAACCGATGCTCATGCCGTGGCAAGTGTTAAAAATTGCATGTATCCCTTCGGCATTCTTCTTTTGATGTGCCTCAAGCACCGGGCAATACATTCCAGCCATGCTTCTTTTAGACAAGCGAGCAGATGTTACCTGAGGGAAAGCTTCCTGGGATTAACGCCAACACTATATATCTTATCAGTCCAATGGTCGAAGACACTGGACACCATCAAGAATCAATTCATCTTTTTGAATTACTTCGTGTTTTCTATTTTCTACAAATAGATATTTACCAACCGCTCCACACGAGCAGGATGTGACACAAGGTCAATTATTAAGCGGAGTTACAGGTTTGAAACTACACCACTGACAGGATGTGACACAGGTCAATTTTTAAACAGCGCAAAATTGGTTTGAATTTAGAGTTTCCTTCTCCTATTCTGGTTGCCTAGCTGGGGCTAAAGAACCCATTTTGCCCTACTATTTACCCATACATAGGCAGGGGAGAACATATGAATTCATACCTTTGTCAAGGGCATTAGCACAAAATGAAATACAAACAATTTCGTCCAAGATTTAAAAGCATGTCACCGATTCCAATTTCTAAGACGATAATCGTTACGTTGACACCTGTGAAAATTAATTTCTTCATGTTGTAGACTTATCTATAATAATTCAAACTCGCAAACTTTTTAAATTCATTTTGATCTTGATTGGGTGCTCAATAAATTTGACCTTCTACCAGACATGATCTTTACTTTTTCGTCCTTTGTTTCCCTCTTCTTTTTCTGAATCAGATTGCTTTCTTTTGTATCTATCATTCAAATCTTTCCTTTTTGACCATCTCTCTCTCTCTCTCTCTCTCTCTCTCTCTCTCTCTCTCTCTCTCTCTCTCTCTCTTCTTTCTTTCTTTTTTTATTTCTTTTTACTCATGTCTGTCTTTATTTCTCTAATTGTCCCCTCTCTCTCTCTCTCTCTCTCTCTCTCTCTTTCTCTCTCTTTCTCTTTCTCTTTCTGTCTCTCTTTGCCCTTGTTTCACTTTCTTTCTTTCTTTCTTTCTCTTTCTTTCTTTCTTTTAGCCCTTGACTTTATTTCTTTCTGTCTCTCTCTAAACTACCCTCTTACTTTTGCTCCCCCGAATCCCACCCAACCCAAATCCCCCCCTCCAAAATTAATTCTCTTTCCCTGGCCCCTAATCAGCAGAACATCTACTTAAAAGACTCACAATTACCCGGAACTCCCTCCCCGGACGCTCTACCCACAACTCTCCCCCCCGATCTATTTGCCCATTTCGAGTGTCTGCCCCTTGGACAACAACAACAACAACAATCATAACAACCATAAAAACAACAACAGTACGTCTTTCGACAAATACAAACCAAACGAAATACAATATTGAAAAAGAAGAAATAAAAAGAAAATATAATAGACTGTGCAGGATGGGAAGTGTCGCATGTTGGGGGGGGGGTAGGGGGTGCTTCTGTCAAGGAAGAGAGACTCTTGCAAGAGACGATGAACAAGATAGCTTACCCCCCCCCCCATCCCGATCTCCCCCCCCCCCACTTGAACAAGGCAAAAGATTCTTAGAATGATAATCAAATCGAGACAGACTTTCAAATGAAAGACACAAAATGAAAATTGATTGTAGCAAAAATAATCCGGCCATTACGTTTCGACTTCTTTTTTTTTTTCGCGTCTCTATTTTCCTTCATCTTTTCTTCCTTCGAACAATTTTCATTTCATCTATCTATTCATCTTTACAAGAAAAAAAAAACTCTCTACACACACACACACACACACACACACACACACATATATATATATATATATATATATATATATATTTTTCTGCTAAATTAAGGTTTTCATACACATACACACAGACAGACAGACAACACACACACACACACACACACACACACACATATATATATATATATATATATATATATGGAAGCGCGTAGTGTAATGGTTAAAATCATGGGAAATGGACTCGTCGCCTCGAATTCAAATCCTGGATGTGGTAATTGCATTTCACTTAGCGTTAATACCTTTGGAAGGTATGAATCCTACTCTCCCTCCAGCTATGGATAAATAGTAGGGCAGACTGGGCTCTTTAATCTTGGTTAAGCAACCGGTCTAGGAGAAGGAAAACTCTTAATTCAAACCTGTTAAGCTCCGCTTAAAATTGACCTTGTGTCACATCCAACTCGTGCGGAGGGGTTGGTATATGTATACAAAGACATATATATATATATATATATATATATATATATATATATATACCACGAAAACCTTAATATAGTAGAAATAAATTTATATATATATATATATATATATATATATATATTAATTAATTATTTATTATAGTGTACAATACATTGTCTTGATGAAGGGTGGCTAACATACCTTAAATGTATTGTACACTATAATAAATAAATAAAAACAGCTCTTGCACACGTAATCGAGCATTTTATTTTCAATTCTCCAATACTAACAAAGGACTATTTGAGATACGACTGACTAATCAGTGCAAGGGTAGCGTCGTCAGTTATGTTATTAACTGGTTTCATAGGGGGTTTCGGGTCTTCCAACATAATACTCCCCTCAGCCAGTCAGACCCCGTTAGAGTTGATCAAACTCTAACTCGCTGCCTTTTTGTACAACGCCAACAAAAATGGTTTTAAACAGAGTGTACAATTATATATATATATATATATATATATATATATATATATGTGGGGGTGGGTATTTTTTCAAGTTTTCTAGCCAACTTTTTAATATTTGGGTGGAATTCGTGGATTGGTCCCCCAAAGTTCATGTCACGAGTACTTTCGGCACTTCGAAGTGCCATCAGCAAGGGTGATGTGTTCCGGTTTTTCAAATATTAATGGATGTGGAGGCTGGAAGGAGGAGAATTGATGGGAAAGGTGCTATAGGCATTTTAGAATGTGTGTACTGCATTGGAAATTAATTTTGTTTAAGGATGGTTTGTATTGTTTTATGTATAAAGCTTCTAGTATTTGGAGTTTTTGTTTATTTTTTCTTTGTGCAGAATGTGTGTATTTTTTGTTAAGATATTTCAGTAATTAAAGTGGGGACATGAATGTAATTATAGGTGCTGTGAAATGGTGCTATTATCTGTTAAATGGAGAGTTAGATGACGTGACAATGTCGTTGAGGTAAAACCCATGTAGGTATTTTCATTTTCTTTTTCTGTGAGACTGCAATCTCCTAAGGGACATTTAAATCTGTATACTACATTGGTCTCATTAAGCCGACTTTTTGGGGAGAGGAATTATTGCGGACAACGAGGTTAGTTGTTTTGAATTTTGTATAATAAATAATCAATTTTATCTTATTATCAGGCGTGGTTGCAGTAACATTATTCCGATTTTTTTTTTGTGCTATTTCATCAAGTTTGTAATTCCTGTGCATCTGGTTGCGATAGTAAATGTTATGATATCACTAACAACGTCCTTCAAAATATAGTAATGAGTGTATATTTAATGATTAACAAGAATAATTTAAGAGAAATGATTTATTTAAACTAAAGTATACAATTTGAGAAAAGTGAATATGTTTTATCTTGTTTGCACCATCCAGGATAGGTTATTCAAAACTTATACATTTCAGTATCTTGTAACTGAGCCAACGTTGAAGCAGTAACCAACAGCTTAGAAGATCTATTTGAAAAGGGCAGTTTTAGTATCTACTCCACAGAAACATAAACAGGTAAACGAACTTATATAGAAATATGGACAGGTACTTGGAAGTAGAGGTATTGCAATCATAAACATTCATTCACAAACTCCACACAAAAAAGAAGAAACGGCTCTGTCGAAAAAATTCTGAAAATTAAATGTAAACAACCTTACCTTAACTGACTTGTCACATGGAAAATAACCAGAAGATCAAGACCCAAAAAACTTCAAAATTAAATGCCCATTTTACTTTGAGTAAAAAGTACAAATGATTAAATTCTGAGACAAACACACCAGCTAAACATGCTCAACAAATTAATTTTCAAGTGCAGACACAATCATGTATATAAGCTGCAACAATTTAAAAATTCGTAGATTTACGAGGTAAACTAATAAAATCAGAAAATGTCTAATGTCAGGATATTTATCATCTGAATCATTATCATAAACACTCACATCATTATCTTTAACATATACCTTTCCTATATACCATATACCTTTCCTTATAAGCTTATGAATACCATTATAAACTAATTATCAGCATTGTATTTTTATCATAAACAACTTACTATTATTGTTGGCCTCGCTACTATTAGTATTACCATTATCAAAATTATCATTAAAATATTTTTACTAATATAATTATAATCAGTACCAAAAGATCTTCCATAAGGCTAATACTCCCCCCCCCCTCATAAGGCTAATAATTTTGCGTTGAATTAGAAAGTAGTATTATTAGTATTACTATTTTTACATTAGTTTTTTTATCATTAGTATCTGTATATTAATACTTGTGTTCCTTAATTGTACGAGTATTATTATCTTGCAATACCCTCTGGTTAAAAATGAGACCGTCCAAAACGTCCCAAATTGTTACATATATAAATCCTAAATATCTGGGGTTGTTTATCCGCCGAATCCATATATATTTGATTGTCGCCATCTCAGCCAATAATAGACCGTTCCGTTTTAATTTTAAAAAGAAAGGGAAGAAAAGGACACGCTACACAGAAAAATATGATAAGAAAGAAAGAAAGACATAGAGTAGGGTAAAGATAGAGATAACGCTAATCAGTTTCAATCAAACATAATGAAAAGAAGGAAAAAATAAGCAAAAGTGAGTTAAATCAAGATTATTACACTTTTTATATACTGAACTATTTGGTAATATCTCTTAAATGAACATATCAAACGTTGTAATAATTAAATTATCACACTGTCGTATATACACAGGTTCTGCTAGTTACCAATATAACTATAATCAGCACCACAAAGATATTCAATAATGCTAACAATATTTTATCAAATATATCTTTAGTAGAATTATTATTACTATTGTTACATTATTTTTGTTATTATTAGTACTAGCAAATATATGCACCCTCCGGGTGCAAGTATTTAAGTTTTAATGTAATAAAATATTGTATCAAATTAGAAATGCTAATGAAACTAAATAAGAATGCAGATAAAAATATTTGAAACTGAGGGTGTATAATCAAAAAATAGAACAACTGAAACTTACTCTTCCCTTACTCCCGTCTTTCATTGGTAAATTTTCCTAATTTAACTATTTAGTTAAAATAGGAAGTAAAGGATGAAATTACAGTTATTTCTTCTTGTTAATGGATTTCTTTTAAGATTTATCCCTGAGATTTTTGATAATATTCATTAAGATAAAACCAAACAATTAGAAATCAATAATACTAAGCACATATTTATTAAAATCAGATTTTTTATATCCATATGCAAATTAGCTTTCCCGTTCACACTGTAAACTGCTATTTTGTAGTATATATAAATACAATTGCATGCTATTGGTGTGTAGATATGGTCAACTGTATTAATAATGTAAAACAATTTTATTAATAATTGAGGTTTAAATAAAAATATAATCCTGTAGAATGTGACTTGAATAATAATATAGTTTCGGTTACAGACAGACAAACACACAATCTCCATTATAATAAGATTACTGTTATTATTACTAGAGTAACTATTACTAGAGTAACTATTATTAATATTACTATTGTTACATTATTTTTGTTATTATTAGTATTACTATCATTATTGCTAGAATTACTATTATTGGTAATAGCAATACAGTCAGAATGTGTGATTATAGTGAGCATCTACTTTGCAGATCATCAAATCAGTTAATTAGCTGACAAGTGGAACTAAACAGCACCTGAGACTTCCATCGTCATCAGAGAACAATAAAAACCAAAGTTTAAGAAAAACCAGACAATGGGTCTAAGGAATAAACATCCCTTTGATGAAAGTTTTTTCAACTTCTTCCACGACATATTGTAATGACAACCTGAAAATCAACAGAACGAGAACCCTCCTACTTCTAGATATGTTTCATAACTTACCCAACCCCTCTAATCCATTTTTCCTTTTACCCACTTCTCTTACCTTCTCCTAACCCATCCCATCATGTACCTCTCAAATCACACACTCCTAATAAATTTTTAAAAAAAAACAAACTATAAATATATGTTCAATATTCCGAAAGATCAGTACAAACCATGTTTTTTTTTCTCTGTGTATCTGAAGATGGTAGTTAAACTTGCTGCAGTTGCAATAGATTATCACATGAAACAAATCGAAAGTATTCTTCTTTATATATATATATATATATATATATATATATATATAATATATATATTATATATATATATATATAATTTTAATATACCAAGCGTGTTGGTAGATCCTTGCGGAGAGAAAAAACCAGCAGAAAGTTTGATTGTAAAAATATACTACCAAACATCAACCAGGAAGAAAAAAAAATTTGAAAAAATGAAGGACCAAGATATTCGTACCAACAAAAAATAATCTATTGGTACAGTATTTGGCCAAAAGAAAAAACATTTATATGTTATATATGTATATAAGAATATATATATATTCATATAACGCTAGGAGAAAGCTAATAAGTAAAAAGTGCTCGATACCTAAGTAGAGCCAAATAACAAAGATAATCTAATGAGTCAGACGAACCTACTATTAGTTTGCATAAAGCTCTTCAGGGCTAAAATCTGACTCTGAGTCAGATTTTAGCCCTGAAGAGCTTTATGCGAAACTAATAGTAGGTTCGTCTGACTCATTAGATTATCTTTGTTATATATATATATATATATATATATATATATATTATATATATATATGGAAGCAATATGAAGGCAAAGGGGGGAGAGAAAATGAATTATATGTATATACCTTCATGTAATCCCCACTTCAGCAGTCACATCCGCAGCAAAAAATTCCAGAGAGTGTTTAAGGTGTCTTTGTCTACAGAGGGGGGGCAGTAAAAAAAAAAAAAAGAAGAAAATGAGACTTTTTTAAAATTTCTTTTTCTTTTTTTTCTTTCGCTCTATTAAAATTGCTGATCAATAAAAGTATGTTATTATTTTTTTTAAATTCTATACAAATTCAGCCGTACCAAAAATGTGTTTATATATATATATCTTATTATAATGGAGATTGTGTGTTTTTTCTGTCTGTAACCGAAACTATATTCCTACTCAAGTCACAATTCCCTTAGTTATTGACATCACATTCTCCATGATTTTTTTTATCTAAAACTCAATTATTAATAAAATTGTCTTACATTATTATACTGTTAACTATGTCTACGTACTGATAACATGCAATTAATATTTATATATACAACAAAATAGCGGTTTACAGTGTGAACGGGAAGGCTAATTTGCATATTGATATAAAAAAATCGAATTTAATAAATATGTGCTTAGTATTATTGATTTCTAACTGTTTCGTTTTATTTTAATGAATATAAGTAAAAATCTTTTCAATGAATCTTAAATGAAATCCATTAACAAGATAAAATAACTGTCATTTTATTCTTTACTTCCTCTTTTAACTAAATACTTAAATTAGAAAAAATATCAATGAAAGACGAGAGTGAAGGAAGAGTAAGTTTCAGTTGTTCCATTTTTTATTATACTCCCTCTGTTTCAAATCTTTTATTATACTCTCTCTGTTTCAAATCTTTTTATCTGTATTCTTATTTAGTTTATATTTGCTAGTATATATATATATTTATATATATATATATATATATATATATATTTAATATATATAATCATTATATATGATGGTGGAGGTGACACGTGGAGGTGACACATGAAGTTCATTGTAACGGGAAGAGCACTGACGGGTGGTGTCAATATTTTGATTTTTTTACTTTTTAAATCAGTTCTGCTCTAAAAACGTTAAATGCTTTTTAATTCGTTTAAAAAAAAAAGTCTATTTTGGGCGACAAGTGATTATGTCGGTCCCATTTTCGTTCCCAAATTGTCCAAGGAAGAAGGAGACATATATGGTAATTATAAAAGATCTGTGTCTATAATTTCAAATTGACCAACCAGAGTTGATTATCTCTATTTAAACAGATCTTGGGCCGGGTTAGCTCAGTCGGTAGAGCGTTCGGCTAGAAACCACAAGGTTCCTAGTTCGATACCGGTCCTCGCCAACTCAGCGTATGAGTAGCACAGGGATCTGTGCGGTAAAGTAAGGAGCTGATGGTAGGTGTGGCGCTCCACCTCAGATGCTAAAAAACAATCTCCTTGGTCTAGCGCTATTGAAAAGGGGATAGACTCCCTCGCTGACTGGCTGATACCGACTTTAGGCCGCCCCGTTGACTTTACTTTACTTACTTATATATATATATATATATAACTGGGTTCATCGGAGCATATAAGAAAAATTAGATATACCAAAATAGACATTTTAAAATGACATTTACTTACCCAACTGCCCTCATCAGATTTGGAATATGAAAAGAGAAGACCTTAAATTTAAAGTGCATCTATTGTCTCATCTAATTTCCCGTTGAGAATATTTTATGAACCTTAGCCGTTGAAAAGTCTAAAGTTAATATATTCAAAATTTTAAATTAAACTATTGATTGAATAGATTTAGAGAGATATGAAATTTGATTTCATTTAGACGGACTATTCAATGTTGAAAAAAATCTAAAGAAATTGTATAAATAAAGGATATAAATAAAGCAGAACTAGTAAAAATTAACAAATGAAAATAATTACATACATATATAGACGCATACATATATCTATATGTACATGAACATATATATAGGATAGTAGAAGCTTTATATATATATATATATATATATAATATATATATATATATATATAATATATTTATATATATATATATATATATTGCTAATAGATAATTATACCCAAAAGTCTTTTTATTTTTTTAAATAATTATACTCAAAAATCTTTATATAAAAAGATAATTTTCTTCTAAATCAATGATACTTTTCGAGCAGAATAAATAAGAGACCTGGTGTTTTCTTTCGTTGTTGTTTATTTGCTTCTCTCGACTACTATAATGTCTCACGATAATTCACCCAGCCTTGTAATCTGTTATGGACTACGCTTTTTAAGAAATATAATGAATATTCCTGTTTTTAAGGACTGATAATTTATTCTTAACTTTAATCTATTGTGAAAGATACAGCATAAACTTGCCAGTGGCTAAATACTGGTTACAGCAATCCAATTACATGTTTATTGCAAATGTATTGACAATAAACGATTGTTCATTCCAGCAAAATAATCATTGGTCATTTTGGGTTGTAAATTGCAACAGAAATGACATCTTCATGGGTGGGGGTGAGTTTAGTCTCCCTATGCACATAATGTATTTAAGTAGATTGGTTTCAAGCTATCACGGAAGTTAAGCAGTAATTAACTTGTTTAATTAATTGGGTAACCACTTAATCAGCAACAGGTATTGTAATTAAAGGTGAAGGTGCACGCTGTAATCGTTAAAGTCGAATTATGAATTCTTATTTAAGAAAGAATAACGAATTTGTCGTAAAACACTTTTGATTGTAATCAGTCGTAGAAAATGGACTCGTCGACGCAAGTTCAAATCCTGGACAAAGCTACAGTTCACATGGCGGTAATACACTTCAGAAAGGTATGAATTCAACTGCTCTCCCTCCAGCTATGGGTAAACTGGGCTCTTTAACCTTGGTTAGGAAACCAGTCTAGGAGAAATGAAAACTCTGAATTCAAACCTGTTAAACCCCGCTTGGGGTGGTCACTATTATGATTAGGCTTAGTCCTAATTAGTGATCTATTTCAACTATTTTAACTTTTCAACCTGAATCCTTTGTTTACTAAAAGGACTTCGTTTGGAATTAAATGCCTTGAAAAGGGTTGATATACCGTAAACCGAAACAACAACATAACACTAACAAGTGAATTAATAGAAAGATTATTGTCATTGAACGAACACAGAAACTTGTAAATTTATTAACAAAAACTTTTCCCGCGCTTTGTGTTGATTTTTCCCGAAAAATAAAAGTCGATAAATTCTGGTATTTGTACGCATGCGTCAACTCAAATCACAAAGAAGCTTTTAAGCCAATCGGATTTATTATCTGCCTTCTTTTATGACAGTGTTTACACATGAAGGGCTGCGCATGCGCATGAGTAAGTGGCAATGACTCCTTTTGAACTGATCCCCAGGGGGCGCCAGGGTCGGTGCAGACTGATTGGACAGATGGTTGGCTGGTGTTATTCTTGTGAAATTGTGGCGGTTTTAGGCAACAACAATTAATGAGCAGAAAAAAAGATTGGAAAGAAAAAAAAAGAAGAAAGAAAGGAATGAAGAAAAGACAGAAAGAAAAGAGGGGGAAGGAAAGAGGAAAAAAGAAAGGAGGAAGAAAGGAAGGGAAAATAATGAAGAAAAGTGGGAAGAAAGAAAGAAAGGAGAGAGGAAAAAGAAAGAAGGAAAAGAGGGGAAAGAAAGAAAGAAAGAGGAAAAAGAAAAGGAGGAAAAGAAAAGATGAAAAAGAAAGAAAGAAGAAAGAAAGAGAAAGAAAGGAAGAAAAAAGGAAAAAAGAAAGGGAAGAAGAAAAAAAGAAAAGAAAGAAGGAAAAGAGGGGGAGAAAGAAAGGAAAGAGGAAAAGAAAGGAAGAAAAAAAGAAGAGAAGAAAAGAAGAAAAAATGAAAGAAAAGAGGAAAAAAGAAAGTGAGAAAGAAAAGAGGAGAAGAAGAGAAGAGAACATGTACAAAGAAAGAAAGAAAGAAAGAAAGAAGAAAGAAAGAAAGAAAGAAAGAAAAGCGGAAAAGACAGAAAGATAGAAAGAAAAGCTGGGAGGGAAAGAAAAAAGAAAGAAGTGAGGTATGTAAAAAGAAAGAAAGAAAAGAAGAAAGAAAGAAAGAAAAAGAAAGAAAGAAAGAAAGAAAGAAGAAGGTATTTAGAAAGAAACAAACAAAAATATTACAAAGAAAGGAAAGATGAAGGTAGGGACGAAGGAAAAATAGTATACTATAAAAGAAATATATTATAAGAAGAAAGAAAGAAAGAAAGAGGAAATGAAAGCAAATAAAAAAAGAGCACAAGAAGAGAGAAGAAGAAAGAAAGAAAAAAAAAAAGGAAGAAAGAGGAAATGAAACAAATAAAAGAAAAAGAGATAGAAGAAAGAAAAAAGGAAAGAAAGAAAGAAAGAAAGAAAGAAAGAGAAATCAAACAGTAGAAAAATGACCAAATATAGGTTAGTAAGTAATGAATAGAAAAAATACCTGAGAGAAAGCAAGTGCTTAAAAAAAAAAGTTTTTAGGAGAAAGGAAATTGATCTGAAGATTTATTGTAAAAAGCTGGAAATAAATTGGAAGAAAAGAAATATAAAAAAAACAAAAAGAAACTGAACAAGTTTAAAGGTAAAAAAAAAAAAAACTTGTAATAAAAAAGAAAAAAAAAACGACAAAAGAAAGAAAACAAAAACGAGAAAATGAAAGACAAAAAAGAAAGAAATATTGAAGAAAAAAAACCCGAATCGTCTAATTGGCGAATACATTGGGTAATGAGCATTCATTTTAAGTTTAGCTGAGTAATGACCCTCAAGGTGGTCAGCCACACTACAGATGCAGAACTGACATCCAACCTGATCTCCGACCCTCTTTCAGTACGGCTGCTATAAAAATACAAAAAAAATATATACGAGAGAACGAAATACCACCGATCACCCCGCGCGAACCCACCCCTCAGTTGTGCTGGGCGAAGAAAGGATAGAGAAGCAGAGATATTCAAACCGCTTTAGCAAATTAGTGTCCACTAGAACCGGATCTATTATTCCCTGAAGACTTTGTCCAATCGTCTGACGACAACGACGACGCAATCTGCTTCAATGTCTCTTTGTCTCTTAGCAAAAAGGAAGTGGTCTCCATGAATGAACCGATGCTAGGATCAAGATTTGGACATGTGGTAAAGAGGAGCCACATTCCTTTCGTCGTCACCCCCCACCCCACCCCCACTGTTTTCCATTTTTATGTCTAGGTGATCATCGTTGCGTGGGAGTCAGAACAAGAGATACGTTCGACATCCATCCTGAATTTTCCCCCGAGTTAAACATTTCCAGTTTTGACAATGAAACGGATTCGTTAACTTCCCAACCGTTTTCTCCCCAGAGACATTTTTTTCTATTATTTTATCCTGAAAGTCCC
>CM042168.1:6107602-6132602 GCA_023376005.1 Doryteuthis pealeii
AAGAAGAGTGGAAGGAAGATAAAGAGAGGTGATGAGCGTGCGGAAGCGATAACGCTAATCTGTTTCAATCGAACACATAAAAAGATGACAAAAAGGGAAAGAAAAAAGAGTGAGATAGAGAGTTAAATGAAGAGAATTATACTTTTTATATATTGAAGTATCGTAATAGCTCTTAAGTAATCATATCAAACGTTGTAATACTCAAATTGTTATAGTGTGGTATATCCACAGGTCCAGATAGTTATTATCAGTATTTCAATCGAACATATGAAAAAATGATAAAAAAGGAAAGAAAGAAAAAGAATGAGAGAGAATTAAATCCAGATTATTATACTTTTTACATATTGAACTATTTGTAATAGCTCTTAAATAAACATATCAAACATCGTAATAATTAATCATTATTCTTTGGTTTATCCACAGGTCCTGCAAGTTATTAGTATTATTGTTGATACAACCCACATTTTTTATTTTTCCCAGTTTTACTAGCATGCCAAATGAGATTCTCATGGGGGATTTTCGCCAATTTTCCCCATTCATTCATCGTTCATCATTTAACCTGACACAGTCATATCCAACCGATTCTCTTTTTTCACTTTAAAGCAATCAAATCTTCTTGTTTCGGTGGAATCATAAATCTTAAGTTCATTGGCCATGTGTATTTAATAGTTCTTTTGATTTTCCAAAACAAAAATTATCTTTTCGGTTTCTTTCATTTTCACTTTGTGGCCCACTAGAACGAGAAAAAAACCACTAAATGACAAGTTCTTCTTTTCTTTTAAAACACTCGGTCTGGTCTTCTTCTGGACAGAGAATTTGATGCGTCTAAATCTCGAAGACAAATGGGAGATTGCAGCAGTGCAGTGTTCTGAATGGTTTCAATCCTTCCTCTGATTTCCAAACTTTCCAAACCCTTTTTCAATCCTTTTGGGACCGTTCCAAGTGCACCAACTACAATTGGTATCACTTTTACTTTCATATTCCATAACTTTTTCAGTTCTCTGGCAAGGTCCAGATATTTGTCCATTTTTTCATTTTCCTTTAGCTTCACTCTATGATCTGTTGGAACTGCAAAATCCACCAGTTGACAAGTTCTTTCTTTTTTGTCAATCAACACTAGGTCTGGTCTTCTTGCTGGGATAAGGTGATCCGTTTTTATTACAAAGTCCCAGAGAATTTTGTGTTTCGTTCTCAAGAACAGATTCTGGTTTATGCATATACCATTTTGTTGTATGTTCAAAATTTAAATTGTTTGCATAATTCCAGTGGATCACCTTCCCAACCCAGTCGTGTCTTGTTTTGTACTCTCGTTGTGCTAGTTTGCTACATTCACAGAGTACATGGTTTATAGTTTCATCTCTATTACCGCATAATCTACATTTACTATTTTGTTGGGTCTTATCAATTTTTGCTCTGATATAGTTTGTCCTTATGGCATTATTTTGTGCATCAATTATAACTGATTCAGTTTTTCTTTTTAGGTTTCCTTTTCTTAACCATGTCCAAGTCTTTTCATGTGCAACCTCTTCGATTTGTCGTTTGAAGTGTCCATATAATTGTTTTTTTTAAATTGTTTATTATTATTATTATTATTATTATTATTATTATTATTATTATTATTATTATCGTTACTGTTGTGTTGTTGTTGTTGTTAAGTTCACTGCTTTTTTTTTGGGGGGGCAAAATTTGGTCATGATTTTTCCCGCCCTTTTTTGGTTCAAATTGTCTTCTTCTGATATTCATTTTCTCGTAAATCTTTGTTTCCCTTTTTTTCAATCTTGATTCAACCACCTATTCCCCCACCAGATTACCATCAGCAAGACGACTCGCCCAACCACTTCCCCCTCCCCTTTCCCCGATATCTTTCCTCCCTCCCCTTCCCCTCTTTCCGGGACTCATCTGTCCACTTATCATCCTCTTACCTGTCTGCATACTCATGCTTGCTCCCCGCATCTCTGCCCTTCCTGTGGGACGACGGGTCGCGCTCACCACCCACTCGAAGAAACGAATCCTACCCACCGAACAAAATCATTTCCTACTTCTTCATTTCGCGTTTCCTTCTTCCTTCACGGATCAAATTTCTTTCTTTATGAATGAATTCCACCAACAACTGGTATTCTATTTCATTCCTTCCCCCCTCCTTTTTCTTTTTCTTTTTCTTTTTCTTATTTTCTTTTCTTTCGATTTTCCTCGTTTATTTCTTGACTTGATTAACCACATGATTACCTCCCTTGGGTTTTTCTGATTTAACTCCCTTGTTGTTCACTTTTATATTTTCACACTTTTTTCGATCTTTATACAAATTTAATAATCATAACTAAATACAACAGAATTCTGGATACAAATGAAAGTAGGAAGATTGTACAGCTCCATTTTTTTCCAATTAGCATTAGCTTACCTACATTCACGATTCAGAATCATGTTTTTTTTATCTAGGTTTAAAAACTGAACATGGAATTCGATCAGTCATTAAACAGGTCTTCTTTCTTTCTTTCTTTCTTTCTTTCTTCTTCTTCTTCTTCTTCTTCTTCTTCTTCTTCTTCTTATTATTATTATTATATTATTATTATTATTATTATTCATTGACATTTCAGTCTCGAAAAACTATGATAAATTTTTTGTGTGCCCCTGAAGTTACAGCGCCTCCTGTGACAGTGAAGTGCGATGTTTGAAAAACATTCTCGACCACAGATTTTGCATTTGAAGGCTGTCCCTGAAGATGTTGATGTTCCGATGCTTTGTGCCGCTGCTTTCTTCTGGGCTCTTAGCTTCATGATGTTGTGTCAGGGTGATTTCTGACATGAGAGTCCTCTATGGAGTTTCTGCCGCCACCGAGTTCATTCATAAATTGTGTAAATACTTCGTATCTTAACCATGTCTAGATGTCTTTATTACCAACTCAATTATTTGTTCAGTTCGTATATACACACACATATATATGTATGTTTTTATTTATTTATTTATTTTTTATTTTTTTAGAAGTTACTTTAATCCATTTCTATTAGTGACGTTTATTATTATTATTATTATTATTATTATTATTATTATTATTATTATTATTATTATTATTATTATTATTATTATTAATTTACTCCTTTTGAGTTTTCACATCAGCATTAGCTGATGGTCTTTCACTGGAATCTGAGTGACAGCAAGTCTCCTCAGGTCTCCAGGACTCTTCTGAGTATTCTGGCAGATTGCAGCAGTGCAGTCTTCTGAATGGTTTCAATCCTTCCTCTGATTTCCAAACTTTCCAAATCCTTTTCCAATCCTTTTGGGACCGTTCCAAGTGCACCAACTACAATTGGTATCACTTTGACTTTCATATTCCATAACTTTTTCAGTTCTCTGGCAAGGTCCAGATATTTGTCCATTTTTTCATTTTCCTTCAGCTTCATCCTGTGATCTGCTGGAACTGCAAAATCCACCAGTTGAAAGTTTTTCTTTTTTGTTTATCAACACTAGGTCTGGTCTTCTTGCTGGGATAAGGTGATCCGTTTTTATTTCAAAGTCCCAGAGAATTTTATGCGTTTCGTTCTCAAGAACAGATTCTGGTTTATGCATATACCATTTTGTTGTATGGTCAAAATTTAATTTTTTTCATAATTTCCAGTGGATCACCTTCCCAACCCAGTCGTGTCTTGTTTTGTATTCTCTTTGTGCTAGTTTGCTACATTCGCAAGTATATGGTTTACAGTCTCATCTTATTAACACAAAGTCTACATTTACTATTTGTTTGGGTCTTATCAATTTTCGCTTTTATTATTATTATTATTATTATTATTATTATTATTATTATTATTATTATTATTATTTCAATACTCATGTTCCTTAAAATTACGACCATTATCATATGCAAATCCCTCTGGTTAAAAATGAAACTCTGGTTTTTGCTTTTACTTTTAAAAAAACTATGAAGTTTTGATTTATATTCGAAGATGTTTTTTCAAATTTGAAATATACATAAAAATAGCATTGAAATTCTACTTAGAAATGTCCAGCATTTGTAAATTTCAAAAGTAAACAAATAAATAGACAAGGGTTCCCCCTCTACCCAGGCGTTGCTGGGTAGCCGTTTCTAGTCAATTATTTTTACAATGTTTTATTGCACTTATTGATTGCATGTAAACCTTTGTTTGCACACGGTTATATAGCAATCTATATATTAATACTCGTGTTCCTTAAAAGTAAGACCGTTATCATCTTGCAAAACCCTCTGGTTAAAAATGAGATCGTCCAAATCGTCAAAGATGAAAGGCAAATATGTAAATTATGATTATCTGGTGTTTCTTATCCACCGAATTCTTATTTCTTATGATTGTCGTCAGCTCAGCTGAATAATGTATCATTCCGTTTTTATTATAAAGAAAGAAAGGGGAAAAAGGACATGCTACACAGAAAAAAGAATGAAAGAAAGTAGGAGAATAATAGAGAGAGGGGGTGAGCGCGCGGAAGTGATAACGCTTATCTGTTTCAATCGAGCATAATGAAAAAAGGAAAAGAATGAAAGAAAAAAGGAGTGAGGAAGAATTAAATAAAGATTATTATATTGTTTTTGCAATAGCTCATAGTAGACATACCAATTGTATGTCCCCCCCCCCACACACACACACACCGGCATCCAGCATTCACACAAAGCTGATTGACGTTCGTCCTTGCTTCTACAACAGTGTCCGGCATGTTTTGTTCGTCTTAGCCAACGAAAAACAACCATGATTAATATAATACACTGTAAAAAATAATCATTGTAATAAGGTTATAATAAGTAAAAGTAAAAGTAAAGTAAAGTCGTCGGGGTGGCCTAAAGTCGGTATCAGCCAGTCAGCGAGGGAGTCTATCCCCTTTTCAATAACGCTAGACCAAGGAAATTGTTTTGGCATCTGAGGCGGAGCGCCACACCTACCATCAGCTCCTTACTTTACCGCACAGATCCCTGTGCTACTCATACGCTGAGTTGGCGATGACCGGTATCGAACTAGGAACCTTGTGCTTTCTAGCCGAACACTACCTTAACTAATTATATAAATTTATAATCGTTATTCTTACAAGTTGTAAATGTTTTAAAATATTTTTTAAAATCATTTTTCATCAGCAACGACTACTACTACTACTACTACTACTACTACTACTACTTGAAGCAGAATCAACTCAACTTCAAAAACATGTTAAACACCGCTTAAGAAATTGACCTTGTGTCGCATCCTACTCGGGGAGAGATGGAAGATATATATGATTAGACTGTAAGTTAAAAATTCAATCACTTGCACAGTTCCAAATGAATCACATTCCCCACTCAGTTTTGCTATTCTAATGTGGCGAAATAGCAAATTACCAATTAAGAAGGGAACATCAACGCTCCGCAAGCCCAGAGGCAAATAGGTAAAACTTGACTCCCTTTAGTTGTGGAAAATTTGCAACAATGCCTTGTGGCGATTTGATAGCAGGTATGATGTGAAATAAACTTTTACGTCTTGTAAAGTTAATGACAGGAAATCAAATTGTAAAAGAAGAAATACTTTTTCCGTTGCTGACCTGCTTGACCTTCTGCGAATAGGATATTTGCCTCTCATCCCACAAGGACATTTTTATGCGGGCCCACCCACAAGCCGAAGCTCATTGGTGGTATACACAAAAAATGCGTCGATCCCGTCGGCATTCCCCCTCGAGGAGGGCTCAGGCACTGGGCAATAAACCCAGCCCTGCCCCTTTAAGTCAAGTGGGCAGGTATTGTCTGGGGGGATAGACCCCTGGTATCGATGCTATTAATTCAACACACCGGTCCAGTGGCCGAAGCACACCGGACCCCCGTCCCGAAAGAGGGGGTGGGCTGGCATAGTCTAAGACCTTCTGCGAATAGTCCACTCCCAAACTAGCAGGTAAATAGGTAGTTATAACCCATTCAACCAATCAAAAATGAGAATTAAATGTTAATATCAACAACAACAAATGTAAAACACTGTTAATGAATTCTTCGAGCTTTTCTTCCTTCCGAAGATTTCATAAACATTTTTCCGACACTAATACTCATAATAATAATATTATTATTACTAGCAAAATAAAAAACACCCTCGGGCGATGTAAAATAGATTTTTGAAACATATTGTCTGAGGGGTGGGAGTAAAAAATTCAATGTCAGCGAGTGTACCCTAAGTAAGTAAAATCATCAAATTCATTAAAGGATTAAAAAATAAAACAATTTGAAATGTAAACTTTAAATATGTATTAAAATAAAACAAACTATATATAGATATATAATACCAGTCATTTATTTATTAAAACTTGTCTTAAAAAACAATGAGGACTGTCTAATGTTGCTAGTTCAAATTTTGAGTGTATTTATTCTATGTTATGACGATTTTGGGTAATGTGACGTAAGCAGTGATGTATTTTGTGTTACAGACAAAAACCGGAAGCAAATCTCCATTATTAATAGACTAGCAACAAAAAACACCCTCCGGGCGTCGTAAAAATTAATTTTTGAAAGATATTTCCCGAGAGGATGGGAGTTAAAAATTCAATGTCAGAGGGTTTGTATCATAAGTAAGCAAAATCCTCATATTTATTAAAGGGGTAAAAAAAAATTGTTTTAAATTGAAATGAAAACTGAGCCCCGTCCCTCTCAAATAAAATGTTGCATGCATGTAATAATCAAACAATTATTTTGAATATTTTCCACATCAACTTTACACAAAATCGTAGGTATTTATTTATTTGTAAACTTTTTAGTTAACTTCTAAATGACGAGAGTAAAAAACAATTGTTAAAATTGCTTACTCAAATTTTGGGTGTATATAGCATAAGAATATTGTGACGTAAACTGTGACGTAGAGCTATGACGTAGTTTTTGTTACAAACAGAAATACAGACAATCTACATTATTAATAGAAGATATTTATCATTCTTATTATCCATTGTAATATTTATAATAAGGTCATAATAATAATATGGTTGTAATAATAATAAGGTTATAATAATTTAACTTAACTGATTACATAACTTTAGAATCGCTATTTAAACATTTTTTTCAATATTGTTTTAATCATTTTTCCATCAACAAAGACTATGACTCGAACTTTTTCTGCAACTCGAACTAATTCAACTTATATTTCAATCACTTTAACCACAAATGGAAATATCATTTCAATTATTTCATTAGTTTAAAGACTATTATTATTAGCAGGTGCTTTTCGAAGGAATAAACGAACTAAAAAAGAAAGAAAAAAGGAATAAGAAAAGCTGAAAATGTGTAATCACGTTCACTTCCGGTCTTTTCGATGATAATGGCGCGAAAAGAAAGAAAAGAAAAGAAAAGAAAAGAAAAGATTCGTTCATTGAAAAATAGAAAAAAGAATTTATTTCTTTGATTTTTTTTCTCTCCCCCTCCCCCATCTCTCCTGATATTTAAAGGGAGCTTTTATTATTATTATTATTATTATTATTGTTGTTGTTGTTGTTGTTGTTGTTGTCGTCGAATCTGTTGGGCAATGAATCTGATAATAGACGCTAATGAAGCAGATTGAGTTGATTTCGCCGAGAGAGGGCGCGGCACACCGTTGAGTAAAAATGTCAGAGGCGGCAAAAAGAGAAAAATGTAATTCGTTGCGGTGTGAATGGGGAAGGGGTTGCATCGAAGAAGGCATGAAGGATACCGGAAGTGAGTGGGTGGGGGAGAGGAAAGAAAGGGAATTGAAGGGAACGGTGGCTTTCGGGTTAAGAGAATTAAGAATGGTTTAGCTGCAAGGGAAAGAAAGAGAATAAGTAAATGGGGGTGGGGGAGGGTGATAGATACAAAGGAGACAAGAGAGGGGAGGGATGGAGAGAGACAAGGAGAGAGAGAGAGAGAGAGAGGGGATATGATATAATAGGTAGGATCTGAGATTGATAGGAGATAATAAGATAGATAGATATATAAATAGATAGATTGATATATAGATAGATATGAACGGAATGAGATAGATAGGTTTCTTTGTTTAATGGCATATAAACTTTTAATTCAATGACAAAGCCATCCTTGTAGAAGAACAGTAGTGGCACTATGTAACCTATAACTAGGAAAATGAAAGGGTACATAACTTTTCCAATGGTATTACTCCGAATGAAATAGCACGACTAAAGTGTGTATATGTGCATCTTTACACATCAAATGATGAAACTTAATAGACAAGATTTGACAATTCTTAATTTTTTTTTTGGTTTATTTAGTTAGGAAAGTCTATTGTTGGAGAGTTATATATATATATATATATATCCTAATTCATTTAATTATAATTAATTAATTAACAAATTAGGTATGACTTTAATTAAGCACATAATCTTCCAAAAATTGTCGGCCTTCGCTATTTCAAACACATTGTTTGTCCACTTCATACTGTCGTGCTATAAGTCACCCAAAAAGTGCGATATACACATCAGTTTAAAATAAAAACGAGAAATTCTGGGGAAGTCTGCTAGTGTGATGGTTAGAATGTCCGCCCGTCAGCCTGACAGGTAGGGTTCGAATCACGCACAAAGCACTGCCCTATCTATAGCTCTGATGATGAGGCCTAATGGGTTGAAATGTACATACAGAGATCAATTTTTCTCGATTTGTTTACGCTTTACATTTAAACCGATATACACGCCTAATTCATTTAGTTATAATTAATTAATTAACAAATTAGGTATGACTTTAATTAAGCACATAATCTCCCAAATATATATATATATATATATGAAGATACAAGGGTTGGAGTAAATCCGACAGAATGTGGTTAGGAGGAAGGAAAAATGGACAACTCAAACAAATAGATGTGGGAGATATATTTCGTCCTGCATTGAGCAGGACTTCATCAGTCGATTTATTAAAGCATCAGTACAATACATTAGTATTTATAGAAAAGAAAGAAAGTTGGTGGGGGAGAGGTTGGTGATGAAGGAGGAAGGGAAGAGAGACTCCTCCTGTGATAGATTGATTAACTGATGTATATGAATAGATAGATAGATAGATAGATAGATATGAACACAGTGAGATAGAGTAGATGTAAGGACCCCGATGTTGAAATTAAAAATTTCAAGGAAAAGCTAAGGGAGTAAACCCGAAAATAAATCAGGAGCCGGAGTCACTAAGGTGGTGTTGTGCTGAAATCCAGTGCTACCAAGCAACTCCTGCGACACTACCGTTGCCAAACTGCATTGGTCCCTTACCTTTCCTTTGGATCACAGCAGCAGTGTGGAGAGGGAGGATTTGCTGCAGCAACAGCTCATCCTCCAGTGAACCTGCCCAGGCTATGTGGTTCAAAAGGAAAAAATTGACACTACTCCATCGTCTCTCGTAGACGGAAGGGTGCCAACAACAACAACAAGATGCATATGAAGAGGCAAACCTAATTTCCCAGAAGTCGTTCTGAATGATTGCAGGAATTGAAATTCTAAATTGATAATATATATATATATATATATATATATATATATATATATATATATATATATGTGTGTGTGTGTGTGTGTGTGTGTGTGTGTTATTTGAATGGAGATTCAGTGTCTATAACCGAAATTACGTCACTGCTTACGTTACAATACCGTAAGTAATTGTGCAAGTTATCAATAAGTATTTAATTTATAGTCAAAATCATTAATACATAGAATAAATATTTTCTGTTAGCAATGTTTTATTGAAAATCTGAAATTAATTTCCCTCAAAACCGCCATGTTATTAGTGCATTTAAAATTCTACAATGTGTCTTATATATCACTAAGAAATAAAGGTTTACATGATATATGGTGTTGTTAATTTACATACTGGTTTTAACAAAACCGGATAAGTGAGTGTTGATTAAACGTTGATGCTGCATTAATTACAACTCAAATAACAAACAAAACAAAAAGAAATTTAACAAAAAGAAATAACATGAAGAAAAAACCTATCTAAAGCCCCAACCCCTTTTTATCATATGGGTGCTAGAAGGCGGTGGCTGGGGGTCTACATGTCCTGGGAATGACGTTAAACTCTATCTGGTGGTGATAAACATGAGTTTATAAACAAAATTGTATTATGCATTAAGAATGAATTTATTTCACAAGTTTGTCGGCATTAAATGACCCACTGAGGTTGATATGCCTTAAGACAAAACAAACCTATAACCTATCTAAAAAAAAATGAGAATCTGATTTCTGAAGTTTTCTAGATATCTATCTTATTTTATTAGCAAGAATCTGCACCCCCCGGGCGTAAGTATTCAACTTTTAATGTAGTAACTAAGTCGTTAGGGCGGCCTAAAGTCGGTATGAGCCATCAGCGAGGGAGTCTATCCCCTTTTCACTGGCGCTATACCAAGGAGATTGTTTTAGCTTCTGAGGTGGAGCGCCACACCTACCATCAGCTCCTTACTTTACCGCACAGATACCTGTGCTACTCATACGCTGAGTTGGCGAGGGCCGGTATCGAACTAGGAACCTTGTGGTTTCTAGCCGAACGCTCTACCGACTGAGCTAGCCCGGCCCTATTTTAATGTACTGTAATATATTAGATTTGAAAGACTAATGAAATCAAATTTGAACTCCAATTTTGATTATATTTCAATTGGTTTCTATATAAAATCATTCATAGGATTGATTTTAATGCGTTGGCGAATAAAATAATAATATTAGGATCAATAACACGAAGTAATTATTTAGTAAACTCGGTTTTGTTAAAACCAGTATGCAAATTAACCGCACCATATATTATGTAAACCTTTATTTCTTAGTGATATATAAGACACATTGCAGGATTTTAAACACACTGATAACATGGGCTGTTTTGAGGCAAATCCAGTTTTTCATAGAGATATCGTTAATAAGATTTATTCTATGTATTAATATTAATGAATGCTTTTAACTATAAATTAAGTACTCATTGATAAACTCACGTAATTCCTGACGGTATTGTTACATAAGGAATAACGTAGTTTCGGTTACAAACAGATACAGAATCTCTATTATAATAGGATGCAAAAATACAAGAAATTCAAAAATACCGAAACACCAAAACTGATAAAAATATATTTCAAAAATTCAAAAATCCTTGAAACAACATTCTTTTTGCCCCCCCCAATAGATTGAGCCCCGCTAAATTGTGTTTACCACTAAACACAATAACTAATCACTACCTGATCATTTACCCTTTGATCCTTCTATCCTTACTCCTTTCAAATATATATACTACCTACTTCTGTGACAATCCTTACTTTCTCCCCTCCTCTGTCTCCCACCACCTTCTTTTCCTCGTCTATATATCACTCTGTTTTAAAAGGATAACGTTCGTTCTGATGAAGCTTCTAAGTCCAAGAGAGGCAAAATATCAATTGAATGTAATTGTTTGTGTTCATTATTCACTTTTCCATTACTTTTCCTCATATATATGTTGAACATATAAATGGAAGAATATACATCTCTCTCTCTCTCTCTCTCTCTCTCTCTTCTCTCTCTCTCTTCTCTCTCTCTCTATCTCTATCTATTATATATATATATATATATATATATATATAATGAAAATGGAAGTAAATCCGACGGTATGTTGAAAAAAGAAATAAAGGAAAGAAAGTATTGAATGGATAAAATAGGATATTTTAATCAATTTTATTCACACGTGTTTCAGTCAGGAGTTTCTCCATGTGTACATTATTCAAACTATTATTATTTTTAATAACCAAATGAAATGAAATAATAATAATAGAAAAATGTAGAAATGTTCCGCACACAAAGAAAATTCGAACTTCATCAGAGTAAATCCTTATTTTTTTTAATGAAATTCGTTGGAAAGCGGAGAATTTTTGAAAATAATAGTTTGAATAATGTACACATGGATAAACTCCTGACCGAAACACGTGTAAGTAAAATTGATTAAAATATCCTATTTTATCCATTCTATACTTTCTTTCCTTTATTTCTTTTTTCAACATATATATATATATATATATATATATATATATATATATATATATATATATCTGTCTTGGCCGTTTCTTTCTTTTCTTTTTCCCTCTTCTCTATTTTCCTCTTCTTCTCCATATCTTAAAAAAAATACCAAAAGAAAAATCTTAAAATAAAATAAAATAAGTTATTTACATGTATTTATTTACATATATTTTTGTTGATGAAAATCCGGAAATACCGAACTTTCAAACCGGAACTGACAAAAAGTTCCCGCGTTTTTCGCCTGATGTCAAAAAGTTTGATAAACAAAAATTGTTGCATAAATTATGTGTTGGTTGAGGGGGAGGGGGTTTTGCCGATGAAAAATAGAGAGAAGGGATTGGAGAAAAAGAGAGAGGGAAGTGAAGCGGTCAAAAGACGATGTCATTCATTTGCATAATTCTATTTTCTACTTCCGGTTGTTTGCGTCAGTTGTAAGACGAGAGAGAGAGAGTGTGTGTGTGTGTGAGAGAGAGAGAGAGAGAGAAAGAGAGAGAAAGAAAGAAAGAGAGAGATATAAAAAGAGAGAGTGAGTGAGTGTGTGTGTGTGTGTGTGTGTGTGTGATCGAGAGAGAGAGAGAGAGAGAGAGAGAGAGAGAGAGAGAGAGAGAGAGAAATCAGAAAAGCAAAAAAAAAAAAAAGACTAAAAAAAATGGGGTTCAATAGAAAATATGGGACAAAAAACACGATTCCTAATTTTTTTTTTTGGGGGGGAGATAGAATTCTAACTGACCATTGTATTTGGTTGCTGTAAAAAATGTTCGTTGCCAGGAATCCATGAAAAGATACCGACAATATGACAACTAAGAATGCCAAGAGGACACACACAAAAAATGAGCGCCATTTTTGGTCGGCCATTTTTTTAAACTCTGGACGCTGTCATGTCGGACTTCCTGGATCTGAACTGATTGTAAATTTGAATGTTCTCATTCTGCGTTTCAATAAGTGGCCGACATTTTTTTTCGGTGGGAAATTCTCTCATTCATTGATATTTTCACATAACTTTTTTTCGGTATTTTACAAAATCAGATTTGCATTCTCTTATTGCCAGTTCTTTTATAACTTTATATTTCTCCTTTTTTTTCTCTCGTTCTGGTGGAGTTTCGAGGGTGGAGATCGAAATTACTCGTAACAATCTTCTCGCATCCCCTTTGCAAACCACTTGATTGTGAAAAAAATACGAGCTAAAAAAAGACACAAGGGGGGACAACGGTCAACAGACGCATTCCATATGAACAATTTATAGATCGATACAACCTTCAAATTATCCCAATAAAGAAGGACAATTACCCATAACAACTCGACGCTTAAACGAAGGAAGTTATCAGCGGTCAGTATAATTTAACCAAAAATAAATATGATCTCATTTTTGCAATGTGTCACTAGGCAATGCAATGTGCTCATTGTCAGAAATCTTGACTTGAGCTTATGGAACGGACATGTACCACCTATTATCTTAATACAATGTGATGGTACACATTAAAGTGGATTCTGGTCACGGGGCACCAAACTTAATAGAGATGATGATGATACCAAATATAATTCTCCAAGGAATTTGTCACAAAAGTGCGTCAAATGCATTTAGATTCTTTGACATTTGTGTAGAAATCAGATCAACTAGGAGTTAACTAAAACAAAATAAAGTTAGTTATTTATCTATGCGACTCAAAGGACTCAATCTATTGTGGAACATACATACACACACACATACACACACACACACACACACACATATATATATATATATATTATATATATATATATATATATATAAACCCTCCGAACTAAATTAACAAACCACTGAAAAAAAACACAATAAACCCTCCCAGTTGAATAGACTTCACACCACAGAAAAACTACAACAAATAATTCCCCTGAAGAAAAACTATGGATGTGGTTGAAAGATCTTAGGAACAAAATCTTCTCAACTATTTGTACATAAACGGAAGACAAATTACACGAGGGCTTGAACTTAAGCGATTGAAGATCCTCAAGAAGAAATATTCCGTCGTATTCAACCAAACTTTTTTAATAACTGCAAAAATAATTCATGCTGTCACTATTAATTTTTTAAAAATTATCTTGACGAATATGAATAAAATCTTCATTATTTTTCCTTAAAAAGTAAGATCTGTTGATATTTAATGTGTATATATATTTACTTTGTCGTTAATTGTTTTATTTTAGTAGTTTCCTCTGGACATACATACACACAAACTGCCCTTCATATACGTATAGATATCTGAATTTCTGAGATGAGGAATTTTAGTTTAGTTTAGTTTGATGCACACAAAGATACATAAACTCTTGAGAAACAACACAAAAGACGTAAATATAGATTTACAATGAACGCAATTCCCTAACCTCAAGGCATAAAATAACCCAGGGTGTTTTACATGTCATTAAAATTATAGGAGGCGTTCGTTGTGTAAGAAAGGAACACGGTGACCCGAGTTTAAATTTTGACGAGGCTGGTTGCATTTCAGATAATGCTAATACCATCGGGAAATGTATGAAATCAACTATTCTTCCGACAGTTATGAGTAAATAGTACAGTAGAATGGGTTCTTTAACCTTGGTTAGGCAACCGATCTAGGAGAAGGAAAATTCTGAATTCAACGATGGGTAAAATAGATGGATTTACAACACGTGGATTGCATGCTGCGGGCTGGTACAGTAGTTCAGTTTCTTTATACTGATAGTAAGTCCAAATGCTTTTGATGTCTCAGAGAATTTTTCAATAATGGTCTGGGTGTCTGCTAGGCTGTGTGCTAATAGAGCGGTATCGTCTACAAAGAGAAGATCCCGTACTAGCTGCAAGGAAATGTTTAACTTAGCTTAAAAATGTTGTTGATTGTATAGGCCACCACTTGTTCTGATTTCAGCATTTATTCCTTTCACTTAGATCTGAGAATGTTTTCTCGAACATAGCAGGAAAAAAACAATGCAAATAGAAGTGGAGAAAGAACACAGCCTTGCTTTGTACCCTTTGAGACAGAAAAAATACTGGATTGCTCACTACCTGAGCTCTCTAGTCTTTGAATTCCAACATGTAAAAGGAAGGAAAAACGAGGAGAGTATTGTTCGGCTTATCTAAAAAAAAATGTGTATAGGCGATCGGAGTGTAACGGTTATCGTAAAAGGAAACTCAAAAGGAACTACCCGAGTTCAAATCCCGGACGAGGCTGTTTTTATTTTACATAGCACTAATACCCAAAATGAAAGGTATGAATCAAACAATTCTCTATCCATAAATAGTAGGTCATACTGGGATCTTTAATCTTTGTATAGTAACCAGTCTAGGAGAAGGAAAACTCCGAGTTCAAACTTTTTAAATTCCACTTAAAAATTGAACTTGTGTAGCATCGTTCTAGTGTAAAGGGGTTGGTTTGGTTAGTTGGTTGGGTTTTACGGCATGTCAACCCCTTGGGTTATTTTATGCCGAATACTTCTATTAGTAAAAAAAATGTTTAATGCTGACAAAGTTTTGAAATAATTTCATCTTTAATGGATAATACAATTTTGTTTATAAACTCATGTTTTCTATTTAACCCATAGATGGGACCCTAACAGGTACTACCATTCCAAAAGGGGTTGGATAAATACATACATGCAGTCAAATCTACATATTAATACTCGTGTTCCTTAAAAGTACGACCGTTATCATCTTGCAACACCTTCTGGTTAAAACTAAGACCTTCAAATCGTCCAATAAAAAATTATAAAAATGTAAATCCTGATTATCTGGTGTTGCTTATCCGCGAAATTCTTTTTTTCTATCAGTTCCGTCACCTCAGCTAAATAATGGACCATTTAATTTTTATTATAAAGAAAGAAAGGGGGGAAAAGACCATGCTACACAGAAAACATATAAGAAAAAAGAAAGAAAGTAGGGGAAAATAGAGAGAGAGAGGGTGAGCGTGCAGAAGTGATAACGCTAATCTGTTTCAATCGAACATGCTAAAAAGATTTTTTTAAAAATGAAGGAAAGAAAAAAAGAGAGTGAAGAGAGTTAAATCAAGATTATTATACTTTTTACATATTGAACTATATGGCAATAGCTCTTAAGTGAACATATCAAAGTAAACATATCTTTACATCAGACCGTTCTGCCGACTATAGAAACTCTTCCTTATTATTATTATTATTATTATTATTATTATTATTAATATTATTAATTAATACACGTGTTCCTTAATTGTTCGACCGTTATCATATTGCAACTTCCTTTGATTAAAAATGAAATCGAAATCGTCCAAACCGTCCAAGATTTAATGCAAAAAAGTTAATTCTGATTATCTAGTTCTGCTTATCCACCGAATTCTTATTTTTTTATGAGTTTCGTACCTCTTCTGGGCCATTCCGTGTTTATCATAAAGAAAGAAGGGAGAGAAAAAGAAAATGCTACCCAGAAGAAATATGATAAGAAAGAAAGAAAGAAAGAAAGAAAGAAAGAAAGAAAGAAAGAAAGAAAAACAAAGAGGGGCAACGATAATGCTAATCTACTTCAATCGATAATGAAAAAAATAAAATTAAAAAAAAGGGTAAGAGAGAGTTAAATCAAGATAATTATACTTTTACATATTGAACTATATAGCAATAGCTCTTTAATAAACATATCAAACGCTGTAATAATTAAGTTATCATACTGTAGTATATCCACAGGTCCTGCTAGTATTCTTCTAGTAAGCATTTCTATACATCTCACAGCCATTGAGAACCATTTTGCTTTTATAATCATTTCTTCCTATTCTTTAATACTTATCTCCTAAACAGCTAACAGGTATGTTCACCTTAAATGGTAATGTTGAATAATAACTTGCACTCACTCCACATCTGGAAATATTGAAATTAAAAAGATTGGAAAAAATAAATAAACAAAAATTGAATTAAGAGATATGGATGCAAATTCTTTTGTCAAATTATAAAGGACGTTTCGAGAATTCTACTCACTCGTTGCTCCTTCTTCATGAAATGAATATTCGTTCGTGACCGAAAAAAAATCTTTTGAATAGAATCTGATACTTTTAAAATGTCAAAAGCTCTTTAAAAAATAATAATAAATACAAAAAAAGAGAAAAGAAAAAGAAAAATATGTCCGAATGCGAGTTTTGTCCAAGGAGCGTCTGTACTTTTCGTTGAATTATGAATTGAAAAAAAAAAAGAAAAGAAGAAAAGAAATAAAATGAAAAATCCGGTCGCCTGTGGAGGAAAGGAAATAAGATCAAACGAATAAACCATTCTTGTCAGGTCGACTGTCGATTCGTATCCTTCTTCACTTCCGGTGAGATGCATTCTGGGTATCGATTACTTTGAACACCTGCGAAGAATCCAATGACGCCATTTTTCTCTATTTACCAACCGATGGGTCTCTCATAAAATTACCATTTTGTATCTTTTTCTTTTTTATTTTTTTTTTTATTTTCTTTTTTTTTTTTGCGATGATTTTCAATAATGGAAACAAATGAAATTCTTTCACCATTTCAATGTGTCTTGAATAGAGATCATTTGACAAGTTGAAAATGATTATTCGAATTTTTGTATGGAAACCGAAATGGAAACCGAAAAAAAATTAGATTTGATTTCTTTTGCCTCAAGTCAACTTTCTCAACTTCTTCTTCTTCTTCTTCTTCTTCTTCTTCTTCTTCTTCTTCTTCTTCTTCTTCTTCTTCTTCTTCTTCTTCTTCTTCTTCTTCTTCTTCTTCTTCTTCTTCTTCTTCTTCTTCTTCTTCTTCTTCTTCTTCTTCTTCTTCTTCTTCTTTTCTTCTTCTTCTTCTTCTTCTTCTTCTTTCTTCTTCTTTCTTCTTCTTCTTCTTCTTCTTCTTCTTCTTTCTTTTTCTTTTTTCTTCTTCTTCTTCTTTTCTTCTTCTTCTTCTTCTTCAATCTTCTTCTTCTTCTTCTTCTTCTTCTTCTTCTTCTTCTTCTTCTTCTTCTTCTTCTTCTCTTCTTCTTCTTCTTCTTCTTCTTCTTCTTCTTCTTCTTCTTCTTCTTCTTCTTCTTCTTCTCTTCTTCTTCTTCTTCTTCTTCTTCTTCTTCTTCTTCTTCTTCTTCTCTCTTCTTCTTCTTCTTCTTCTTCTTCTTCTTCTTCTAAAAACAGGACTGAAGAGACAATAGTGGAAATAAATTTATATTCTAAATAAGGTATTTGTCGATTTATATATATATATATATATATATATATATATATATATATATATATATATATATATATATATATAATTAAGAGAAAGGAAATGAATCCGACGGTATACGTATAGATAAAAGTATATGAAAAACAACACAATTGCTGTTAAAGTGAAAATTTTTATATCCTATTCATAGCTAATATTAAACAATATTTCGATTTATAAAAATCATCTTCAAGCTTGTTTTATTCCGGACTTAACAAGAGCGGAGACAAAATAATAATATTATTATTTTAATATTATTTTAATTATTATTTTCGTCTCCGCTCTTGTTAAGTCCGGAATAAAACAAGCTTAAAGATGTTTTTTATAAATCGAAATATTGTTCAATATAGCTATGAATATGATATCAAATATTTTCGCTTTAACAGCACATCGTGTTGTTTTCATATCCTTTTATCTATGCTCATACATACATACATATATATATATATATATATATATATATATATATATATTATATATATATATATATATATATATATATATATATATATATATATTTCTACTAATCCTAACTGATGTAGTATGTAAAGGACCAGCTAGTACCAAAACGTATCCATACTTTAGTATAATTCTCGATATTCGTTTGTCTTTTGTATTTTTTATTGAATATGTTAATATCTTTATTGATTGTATTAATATTCATCGTAGCCCGATCATCAGGAATGTTTTTTTCTTATCATTATTTCGTGGTATTGTTGTTGTTGTTGTTTTGTTTGCATTTGTAAAAATATTGGAGAAGAAAAAACTTGTAAAAACAAATAACACTGGTTCGTTTTAATTTCCTTCTGATAAAACGAGCCTGAGGCGAAAAAAGGAAAGTCACATTCGCCCAACACCCTCACCCTACTCATTGTTGTCAAATAAAAATAAGAAAAGTAGTGAAATTGCTAACAAAAAATATCTTCATTATTGTCAAATCGCCTGCCTTCGCCATTTTGAACTGAGTTGACCTTATGTTTTGAGAGCCCACTATCCATTTTTTCTTTTGCGCATGTCTGTCTGGCAGCCATGATAGATACACTTGATAATAAGACAAGGTTTGGTAATGTTTCATATGACAACCAGAGTTATCGCCCCTAGCCTTTACAGAATACTGATGTTCACCACAAGGTGACAGTAGACGCTTTCTTGGTGTACATCTGGCGAGATATGGAAAAGACGGAATATTTTTGGTCCCGGGGTCAACTACAAGTGTATTTGTACCGAGGGTGTCAGCAATATTTGAAAACAACAACAACAACAATAATTAATAATAATAATAATAATAATAGAAGAAGAAGAAGAAGAAGAAGAAGAAGAAGAAGAAGAAGAAGAAGAAGAAGAAGAAGAAGAAGACAAATCCGGTTATAATTTCATGCATTTATATTTATACGACAGATGTTTTCTGCAAGTTTTTGGTTGAAACTAAGTGACAACAAGTCTTCTCACATCTACAGAAACATGCTTAGTGTAAAATAATGTGACCCAAAATTTTAGTTATACATTATGTAATAGTGAATTATTACTCAGAATTTTGGAATGACGTGTGAAAGGTTACCTGTTGATTTCTGATTGGTTAGCACAAGGATAGAATGAGAGTGAGAGAAAGAAAGGGTGAAAAGAGTTGGCAGTCTGGACTATCTTGTTGAAGAGAACAGAGGCAAGATGAGTGTCAGTTCTCCCAGGTATTTTTCTTTGCAGACATCAGTAACGCACTGAATAAACTAATTCTTCACAGAGTCGCTCATTTATCAAAACCCGATGCCAGTATTTCGAGCATTGTTCTAAGTTGGTCAAATTTGGTGTGATTCACGGGTACGCTCATTCAGCGCTACTGAAACTGTTGGGAAGCGTACCGGTGCTCGGACACAACTCATCGATTGTTGGTAGGTGACGAGTTTCCAGTTTTCCATTATCATAATATATATTATCATTATATATATATATATATATATATATATATATATATATATATATATATATATATATATATTATATATATTATATATATTTTTATAATATATATAATAAATATATTATTATTATATTGATATATATATAATATATATATATTAATATATATATATATATATATATATATATATATATATATAGTCAGCCAAAAATGTAATAGGCAAACAAAGATACGCTCATGGAATGTAACCAAATGAGGCTTATTTTTCAACTTCTAATCTATCAACTTCATAGGTGCTGCAGTACTTGGATCCCACTGGATAATCAACAGATTGAGACAGATATATAGCTAGAGAGATATGAGGAGAATGGATTGGGATAGATAGATAGATAGATAGAAACTAATTGAGGTAGATAGATAGATAGATAGATAGATAGATAGATAGATAGATAGATTAGACCAGACGGAGATAGATAGATAGATAGATAGATAGATAGATAGATTAGAACTGACGGAGATAGATAGATAGATAGATAGATAGATAGATAGATAGACTAGAACAGACTGAAATAGATAGATAGATTCCAACATTTAAAGAAATCAATTAAAATCAAACGTATGTTAAATAGATAACAAGTGAAAAATCGAGAAAAATGAGTTATATCATTTTTTTATTCATCGTCTCAAAAACAAACAAAAATTTCAGTCAGAAATGAAAATGTCGACAAAAAGAGACAGATGTGATTAATTTACTTATTATTTCTAACTCGCTTTATAAAATTAACTTTTTTCTTTGTTTTATTTTGGAGTGGGGATCATTTTACCCCCCTCTTTTTTCTTCTTCTTCTTCATAGCGTCGGTGACAATTAGATATTCAAGTCACGCGAAAGAAACTGATATGATTCGGAATTTCAAGGGGAAATGTTTTAGTGATTTGAACGCATGCGCGAATCAGTCGTCCAGTTTCCGGTTTGTTGTCTGCGTTGAAGAAATGACGAGACATGTCATTAGTTTGGGAGTAATTTCGACAACAATTATTGGCACTGAGACAACAAAACGCTTAGGAGTGTATGTGCGTGTGTATATGTATATGTGTGTGTGCGCACACGTGATTATATAGGAGAGAGAGAGAGAGAGAGGGGGGAGTGTGTGTGTGTGTGCGTGCGTGTGTGTGTGTGTGTGTGCTTTGATATGAGGGAGTGTCTGTTTTATGTGGACTAATGTGGACATTTTAATGTGTGAATAAGAATGTTTGTATGTTCATGTGTTGTGTGTGGTGTGTGTGTGTGTGTGGTGTGCATATGAGTGTATTATATATATATATATATATATATATAATATATATATATCAGTAAAAGAGTTTTATGTTTATGTAGGTGTGGGTGAGTCTGTGTACGAGTGAGCGTGTGTGTAAGCGAATCCATTCGTGTGTGTGTGTATGTGTGTGCTTTGATATGAGGGACGTGTTTCATATCAGTTAATATGTGGGCTTTTAAATGAGTGAATGGGAATGTGTGTATATACATGCACGTGTATATGCATGTGTATGTGTGTGTGCGTATCATTAAAAGAGTATGTTTATGTATTGAGTGTGTGTACGAATGAGCGTGTGTGTAAGAGATTTCGTTCGGATTCATATGTATTACTTAACGTGAATGATACTGTGGATGCGTGTATATCAGTGATCATCTATGTCTGTGTGTGTGTATGTGTGTATGAATATATATGTGTGTGTGCATATATATATATATATATATATATATATTAAAATAAGTGTATTTTGGCAGCATTTTTTCTTTTAAACAAGTTTTGTTGAACTGTACAGACAATTCCTGTCGGACAAGTTTTTGGTTGATCCGTTCTAATTTTCGGGCCATCTTTTTGGTGTCGGGGTGTAATTGGTGTAACAGTCCACCAAAGGTTTCAAAACGAGCGCTTTCGGCAATACAGTTTGTCATCATCAGGTAGGAAACGATGGTATGGTTTCGTGTCTCGTTTTTAACGAGAACGAGTAGTAGCAAGGAATTAGAAGTGGGAGGTAATAACAATTGGTAATGGGAGGTTGTAGGAAAGGTAGTGGTTCGAGCGAGCAACGCAGTAGGGATTTTTTCGTGGGAGGAGAGGAGCACAAGTTGTGAGAAGGGGAGGGTTATAGAGGAAGGAGGGTAGGTGGGAAATTATAAGCATTTAAGAACGTGTTGACTTATTTCAAAGTTTATTTTGTTTAAGGTAGGTTTTTTTGTTTTGTTTGATATATAAAGCTTCGATTATTTAAAGTTTTTGTTTGTTTTTTTTTCTTTATGTAGTGTGCGTGTATTTACAACAGAGTATGAAGGAAGGTTAGAAGGAAAGAAGGAAAGAAGGAAGGATAAAAGAGAACATAAGAAAGAAAGAAAGAAAGAAAGAAAAAAAGAAAGAAAGAATGAAATAACTGTATGATTTAGATTTAAATTCTGGAGGGAATTAGAAAAGGAAAGAAATTAATTGGAGATACTGAAAGCAATATAAAAAAAGAGAGATGGGGCAGATAGAGAGAGAAAGAGAAAGAGAGAGAGAAAGAGAAAGAGAGAGAGAAAGAGAAAGAGAAAGAGAGACAGAGAAAGACAAAAAGAAGGAAAAGGAGAAAGAAAGAAAAAGAGAAAGAAGAGAAAGAAAGAGAACGAGAAAGAAAGAGAGACAACAAAGAGAGAATAAGAAAGAAAGAAGAGAAAGAGAAGAGAAAGAGAAAGAGAAAGAAAGAAGAGAAGAAAGAAAAGAGAGAAAGAAAGAGAAAGAGAGAGAAAGAGAAAAAGAGAGAAAGAAAGAAAGAGAAAAGAAGAGAAAGAGAAAGAGAAGAAAGAGAGAAAGAAAGAAAGAAGAAAGAAGAATGTAAAAGAAAGAGAGAAAGAGAATGAAAAAAGAGAAACAGAGAGTCTGTGAGAGAGAGAGAGAGAGAGAGAGAGAGAGAGAGAGGAGAGGGAAGAGAAAGTGAAAGAAAGAGAAGAAAAGAGAAGAGAAAGAGAAAGAAAGAAAGAAAGAGAGATATTAAATGTCCCAAAAGGTGAGAATAAAGAAATAAATATATATAAAAAAAACGAAAAAAACCTCGTTGTTAGTTTTGACGTGTCAGAACCGGAAGTGCCCGGTGTCGTCACTGAAGCTCCCACTGTTTTTAGGCGCAGATTTTATTAATAAATAAATGATTAACAAAAAGACAAAATAATAAATGAAAATGAGAAAAATCTCCAGCAAAATGTCGGACTTGACGATTCTTTGCTGTAATTTGTGTCGGTGACAGTCGAGTGATTCTAAATAAGCGGTCTGTGCTAATGAATAGTGTGAAAATGAATGAGGCGAATTTGGGCCATTCGAATGGGGGTGGGGGAGAGGCATCAAAGGAGCATGATGGGAAAAGGAGCCTATAATTACCAGTTTGGACTTCTCTCTCTCTACCATTACACACACCATCGGTCAAGCAAGACCCAGTCGTATGGCGGGAAAGGAGGAGAAAGAGAAAGACATCAGTGACAGAAAGTCGATAGATTCTGGACTAGACTAAAGGCTTTACACTAGAATCACTGTTTTTATCTATTTATTTTTTGTCATACATGAAAACTGATTACCTCAAAGACAAAGAAAAGTACATATATATATATATATATATATATATATATATATATATATATATATATATATATAAACTTGGTCTGATGATTGGTTAAGCGAGAAACTGGGGAAAAATTAGCTCATCTAGGATTTTGTAAAAACAATATTTTAGAAAGTTCTTAAAGTATTTTTAAAAGAGCTGATCTGCTATAAGAGAAGCAACGAAAAGTGAACTAATAACGTGGGATATTCATTCCTTGAGTGGATATTATCTTTTGGTATCCAAGTGTCTTTAACTAACCTTTATATATTTCCTATCGTAGATACCTAGTATTGTGCTCTCCATTTTGGAGATATATGTTAAGTATGGACAGGATGTATTTCAAATAGTTTTGCACGGGCATTGGTTTATTCAGGTGTTTATGTTTTAGCCCAAATCTGTCAATTCTATTTCAAAGCGGTGTTAAAGCCATTTGGCATCAGTGTTTGGAGACACCTAATCCATTTATTTTTACGTCTTTCTATTATTTTTGTCTTTTATTCAAATAAATTTATAGGAAAATTTTGTCCCGAAATGAACTTCAACAATATTGAAACTATGTTGTGTATACCAGTATAAAAGAACGATTCCTCTTTGTGATTTAATGAGTTCAACTTATTGTTATTATATTTTTATATTATTATTATTACTAGCAAATATATGCACCCTCCGGGTGCAAGTATTTAAGTTTTGATATAATAAAATATCATATAAAATTAGAAAGGCTAATGAAACTGACTAAGAATGCAGATAAAAAGATCTGCAACAGAGGGGGTATAATCGAAAAATAGAACAACTTTGAAACTAACTATTCCATCATTTTCCATTACTCCCCTCTTTCATTGGTAAATTTTCCTAATTTAACTATTTAGTTAAAATAGGAAGTAAAGGATAATATTACAGTTATTTCTTCTTGTAAATAAATTTCTTTTAATATTTATCCACAAGATTTTTGTTCATATTTCTTAAGATAAAACCAAACAATTAGAAATCAATAATACCAAGCACATATTTATTAAAATAAAATTTTTAAATATCAATATGCAAATTAGCCTTCTCGTTCAAACTGTAAATCGCTATTTTGTTGTATATATAAATACAATTGTATGTTATTAGTACGTAGATATGATCAACAGTATTAATAATGTAAAACATTTTTTATTAATAACTGAAGGTTTAAAAGAATGAAATCATGGAGAATTTGATGTAAATAATTAAGGGAATTGTGACTTGAGTAGTAATATAGTTTCGGTTACAGACAGAAAAACACACAATCTCCATTATAATAAGATATTGGTTTCGTTGATCAGACAGTCAGTGTTTTATGTTTATCTCTTTCTTTTTCTTCTGTGACGCCAT
>CM042168.1:6137602-6142602 GCA_023376005.1 Doryteuthis pealeii
AAATTGATATCATTTGAGATGTACAAGGTGTTTCAGAAAAATTGATATCATTTGAGATGTACAAGGTGTTTCAGAAAAATTGATATCATTCGAGATATACAGGGTGTTTTAGAAAAATTTATATCATTTGAGATGTACAGAGTGTTCCAGAAAAATTGATATCATTTCATGATCTAAGAAATTGATCAATTTTCGTTCAAATGATCTCAAATTGTAGTGAATGCTCCTAATTTGTGACCTTGTACCAGATTAGAAATCTCAGCAACTAGCAGTGATGCCATCTACGAAATAAACAAATATTGTAGGACATTGAAACTTTACTGAATAAAGAAATTGTATGATTTATAGATACAAATCTTCTGGCATATGAATTTATTTCCTCACACAGTCCAAGTCCAAGTGGTGCAGCCATACAGCAGCACAGACCTTTCTCACTCTCACCCGTTCTCATTCAGTCTACTCGCAAATCCCATAGTTAGATATTGTCCCTGGGAAAGCTATGCATCCAATAATTCACGTTCCCTTTTGTAGATGAGATATTACTACCTAGGTATCTGAACTAGTGTACGTTCAGAGGCTTGAAATCATATATAGAGCTCATATCATCCCATTGATGGCGAGGCTCGAGTCACACCAACTTCACAATTTTCTTGGTTATTTACGTTATATTATCAATGGTTATTAAATAATCATTATTTAATCTTAATTAGCATGTCTCTATTAAAGTCTAGTTGGAATAGATTTGCCTCAAAACAGCCCATATTATTAATGTAATATTGCGTTGTGTGTTATATATCATTAATAAATAAAGGTTTACATAATATATGGTGTAAATAATTTGCTTAGCGGTTTTAACAAAACTGTGTTTAATAAATAATTACTTGATGTTATTGATTTCTAATATTATTGTTTTGTTCTCAATCGTATTAAAAGCAATCCTATATATAGTATTATATTGAAATCAATTAGAATAAAGAAAAAATAACTATAATATTTTTGTGTTCCTATCTTTTTCATTAGTCTTTCCGATTCAATGTAATATTTAATTATATTAAGAATTAAAAACTGGTGCCTGGAGATTTTTTTTTTTTTTTTGCTAATACAGATAATTTACAAAGTGTTGTATGGTTTCAATAATTCCTATTCAATAATAATAATCATATGGTTTCAAGAAATTTTCTATCTTGGATAATAGTCATTTATTTGAAAACATTTATATGGTTTCAAATAACTAATTATAATAGTTTGCAAATATTTATATGGTTTCAAATAACTAATAATAATTGTTTGCAAACATTTATATGGTTTCTAATAACTAATAATATTGTATGCAATATTTATATGGTTTCAAATAACTAATAATATTGTTTGCAAAACTTTATATGGTTCTAATAACGAATAATAAGTGTTTACATTTATATGGTTTCAAATAATTAATAATAATTGTTTGCAAACATTTATTGGTTTCTAATAACTAATAATAATGTTTGCAAACTTTATGATTTTTATAACTAATAATAATTGTTTGCAAACATTTATATGGTTTCTAATAACGAATAATAACTGTTTCCAACATTTATATGGTTTTAAATAATTAATAATAATTGTTTGCAAACATTTATATGGTTCTAATAACTAATAATAATTGTTTGCAAACATTTATATGATTTTTAATAACTAATAATATTGTTTGCAAACATTTATATGGTTTCAAATAACTAATAATAATTGTTTTACAAACAAATTCAAATAACTAATAATAATTGTTTGCAAACATTTATATGGTTTCTAATAACTAATAATAATTGTTTGCAAACATTTAATATGATTTTTAATAACTAATAATAATTGTTTGCAAACATTTATATGGTTTCTAATAACTAATAATAATTGTTTGCAAACATTTATATGATTTTTAATAACTAATAATAATTGTTTTACAAACATTTATATGGTTTCAAATAACTAATAATAATTGTTTGCAAACATTTATATGGTTTCTAATAACTAATAATATTGTTTGCAAACATTTATATTGATAATAACTAATAATAATTGTTGCAAACATTTATATGTTTCAAAATAACTAATAATAATTGTTTGCAAACATTTATATGGTTTCAAATAACTAATAATAATTGTTACAAACATTTATATGGTTTCAAATAACTAATATAATTGTTTGCAAACATTTATATGGTTTCAAAAATTAATAATAATTGTTTGCAAACATTTATATGTTTCAATAACTAATAATAATTGTTTGCAAACATTTATATGGTTTCAAATAACTAATTATAATTGTTTACAAACATTTATATGGTTTCAAATAACTAATAATAATTGTTTGCAAACATTTATATGGTTTCAAATAACTAATAATAATTGTTTGCAAACATTTATATGGTTTCTAATAACTAATAATAATTGTTTGCAAACATTTATATGGTTTCAAATAACTAATAATAATCCTTAGTAAACAATTGTAGCCTCAAATAATTTATAGTTATACGGCATCAAGTCTTCCTATTAAATACATATAATTTTTAAACAGATTTATTTGATCCATAGATGTCACACAGGCCAGGGTGGACTTGGGTGTTATGACAATAAAGAGATACTCCATACTTCCCAGATATACAGAACTGGAGCCTCATTATCAGATGCAATTTAGAGACATACTTAAGACACTCTTTTTTTTGTTGGTGGGGGTCATAGTCTTTTGTAAGCAGCGTATTCTAAACTTCACCGACAATACAGCTGAATTGAAACTACACAAGGATGCTACATACTGTCTTAAACAAATCCTGCAAGCATCATCCCACAAAGAAGAGTTGTCAGATCACTTACTGCCTATCACACAAACCATCCAAGTAAGACAGCCAAGATATGCCAGACACTGCTGGAGAAATGAGGACGAACTCATAAGTGATGTTCTTCTGCTAGGATGATGACCGATTGGGACGTGTGCCGAAAGAGTCAAGGAAATATATTTATATAAGTTATGATATCAAGTATTTCCTTGATAGGATTCAACCAAAATTGAGAACTCAAATCTTATCTATAAATATTTGCGTATATAGTTTTACATATACGGAGTAATATAAATAAATGAATAAATATATACCCTGGTATAGATATAAATTCATTTCGGCATTTCTTTGCCTCCTCAGTCTTATCTTTGCTAATTCTGATCTTAGAATTAGTAAATATTAGACTGAGGAGGCAAAGAAATACCGAAATAAATGTATATCTATACCAAGGTATCTTTATATATATATATATGATTTTTCTCGATTTGTTTAGCCATACATTTAATAGGTATTCCCGCCTAATTCATTATTAATTAATTAATTTTCAAAATTAGGTCCGACTCCAATTAAGCACTTATTCTCCCAAAAATTATCGGCAAAAAGCCATTCTAAACAAACCTTGTTTATATATATATATAATATATATATATATATATATATATTATATATATATATATATATATGTATGTGTGTGTGTGTGTGTGTGTGTGTGTGTGTGTGTGTGTGTGTGTGTGTGTGTAGTGAAACACCACTACCCCCACCTTTGATTCCATGTCCCCCTGCCCGCCTTCCAAAATCTGCAACCAGATGTACAAAGCAATAAATATAAGCTTCGTTTTTGTTTTCCACTTGGGTTCGTCTACATAACTTACGCCATTAAAAAGAAACGATAAAGAGTCCCATTCTTTTTGCAAATCCCAATTTTTTTTTCTCTTCTTATCTTTGCCGCGTTTTTTTTTTTTTTTTTTTTAGCAAATATTTCTCCGCATCCTTTTCGAGAAGCTGATCCTTATCTTGAGATCGTATTTGTCAGCATCACCACACACCCAAAAACGAAATACATCTTTCAACGTTTTTTTTTTTTCCAATATTTTTTTATATTTCTCATTTTATTTATTTATTTATATCTTTCAACATTATTCCTTCGTTTATATATATATATATATATATATATATATATATATAATGCAAGGGGATTATCCTCACGTACACTGGGTGAATGCTCTCTTTAATTATCATGTTTATTATTATTATTTTTATTATTAATCTTCATCTTATTATTAATTTCAGAAAGATTGATGAAATTGAGACAAACTAATAATAAAATGACGCCAATAATGAAGAGTGTATCGACCCAAACCCGAAATGTTGAGATAAAAATATAATAATTGAATAAAACTAAGTAAAGAGCGGAAAGTTTCGAAAAGTAATTGTTAATTCATTTTTCATTCTTTTTTCCTTCATTATTTTCTCCTTCTTTCTTTTCTTCATTCCGTTCTTCATTTGATTTTTCTGTATGTATCGTTTTATCTCTCTCACTGTATGTGTGTGTGTGTGTGAGAGAGAGAGAGAGAGAGGAGGAGAGAGAGAAGAGAGAGAGTTTTCTGTCCATGTCTCTGTATGTCTCTGTTGTCCCCCCTCTCTCTCTCTCTCTCTCTCTCTCTCTCTCTCTCTCTCTCTCTCTCTCTCTCTCTCTTTCTCTCTCTCTCTGTGATCCTTCTTTTTCTCTTTCATTTCTATTTGTTTCCCTTTTGCAGTCTCTCCACTTTTACTTTCGTTTCTAACATATTTTTTCCTTCTTCTTTCAAAACATCTGCTTCTTCACTAATTTTTCTTTTTCTTTTTCTTTCATTTTTTCTTTCCTTTCCATTAATTTTCTTTTTCTCAGTTCTTCTTCCTTTCTTTTCATTCAAAACTTTCATTTTGTTTTTCATTCTGTATTTCCATTATTTCATTACCATTCTTCCTCTTCTTCTTCTTCTTCTTCTTCTTCTTCTTCTTCTTCTTCTTCTTCTCTCTCTACTTCCATTCTTCTTCTTCTTCTTCTTCTTCTTCTTCTTATTATTATTATTATTATTATTATCCTCTTCTTTTCCTCCTAGGTTTTTCCTTCGTTAATTTTGTTTTTATTCTTTTTTTTTTTTTTCATTCTCTTTGTTTCCTTCCTCATTTTTCTTCATTCATTTT
>CM042168.1:6148288-6178288 GCA_023376005.1 Doryteuthis pealeii
TACCAGCACACAGACATAAGATGATCACTATATACACGCATCACGATATCATCACGAAGTAAGACATATGAATCCGAACGAACATCTCTTACACACACGCTCATCGTACATCACACTCAATACCATAAACATACTCTTTTAATGATACGCACATCACGACATACACATGCATAACACGTGCATGTATATACAACACATCCCATTCACTTCATTTTAAAAGCCCACATATTAACTATATGAAACACGTCCCGTCATATCAAAAAGCACACACATACACACACGACACGAATGATTCGCTTACACACACCGCTCACTCGACACCAGACTCACCCACACCTACATAAACATAAAACTCTTTTACTGATATAATATATAATTATATATATATATATCGTATATATTATATAACCATATGCACACACACACACACCACAACGACACACAACACAGCATGAACATACAAAGCATTGCTTATTCACACATTAAAATGTCCACATTAGCCACATAAACAGACACTCCCTCATATCAAAGCACAACACACACACACACACCGCACGCACACACACACACACTCCCCCCCTCTCTCTCTCCTGCTCCTATATAATTCACGTTGCGACACACACACAATATACATAATACACACGCAACGAAAAAAGAATAAGGATCACTCTAGTTTTGTTGTCTCATGCCAATAATGTGCATTACCTCCAAACTAATGACATGTCTCGTCATATTCTCAACGCAGACAACAAACCGAAACTGGACGACTGATTCGCGCATGCGTTCAAATCACTAAAATCATTCCCCTTAGAAATTCCGAATCATATCAGTGTTCTTCGCGATGACTTGCAATATCTTATTGTCACCGACTCTAATGAAAAAGAGAGAAAAAAGAGGGGTAAATATCCCCACCCAATAATAAAACAAAGAAAAAAGGTATAATTTTATAAGGAGATAAAAGAATAAGTAAAATTAATCACATCTGTCTCTTTGTCGACATTTTCATTACTGTACTGAATTTGTCTTGTTTTTGAGACGATGTAATAAAAAAATATGATATAACTCATTTTTTCCCGATTTTTCACTTGTTATCTATTTACATACGTTTGATTTGATTATTTCTTTAAATGTTGGAATCTATCTATCTATTTACAGTCGTTCTAGTCTATACTATCTATCTATCATATCTATCTATCCGATCCTATCTCCGTCAGTTCTAATCTATTCATATCTAATACTATCTATCTATCTATTATCTCGTCTGGTCTAATCTATTCTATCTATCATATCTATCTATCTAATCTATCTATCTATCACCTCAATTAGTTCATATCTATCTATCTATCGCTATCCAATCCATGCTCCTCATATTCTCTCTAGCTATATATCTGTCTGCAATCTTTGGGTGGCTGATATTCCAGTGGCTATCCAGTACTGCTAGTCACCTATGAAGTTGAAAGATTAAAGTGAAAAATAAGCCTCATTGATTACAATTCCATGGCGTATCTTTGTTTGCCTATTACATTGGTCTGACATTATATATAATATATAATTATATATATAATATATATATTATATATATATATTATATATAATATTATCAATATAATATAATAGATATTATATGTATATATATATTAATAAAAAAGTATATACTATAAATATATATTATATATATTATATATATAATATAGGGTATATATATATTATATATATATATTAAGTATTAATGATAAGATATATACTATATTATGATTAATGAAAAACTTGGAAAACTCGTACCTCACCAACAATCGATTGAGTATAGTCGAGCACCGGTACGCTCTCCCAACAGTTGTCAGTAGCGGCTGAATGAGCGGTACCCGTGAATCACACCAAATTTGTACCAACTTAGAAATTAATGCCTCGAAATACTGGCATCGGCGTTATTAATAAAATGAGCGACTCTTGTGAAGAATTAGTTTATTCAGTGCTTACTGACTGTCTGCAAAGAAAAATACCTGGGAGAACTGACACTCATCTCCTCTGTGCTCTCAAAGATAGTCCAGACTGCACTCTTTCACCCTTCTTTCTCTCACTCTCATTCATATCTTGTGCTAACCAATCAGAAATCAACAGAGTAAACCTTTCACACGTCATTCAAATTCTTGAGTAATAAATCACTATGAACTAATGATAACTAAAATTATTGGTCACATTATTGTACACTAAGCCATTTCTGTAGATTGTGAGAAAACTGTTGTCACTTAGTTCAACCAAAAACTTGCAGAAAACATCTGTCGTATAAAATAAATGCATGAAATTATAACGATTTGTCTTCTTCTTCTTCTTCTTCTTCTTCTTCTTCTTTCTTCTTCTTCTTCGCTTCTTCTTCAATTGATTATATTATATTATTATTATTGTGTGTTGTTTTTCAAATATAGCTGACACCCTCGGTACAATACACCTTGCTACGTGACCCCGGGACCATAAAATATTCCGTCTTTCCCATATCTCGCCAGATGTTACACAAGAGAAGCGTCTACTGTCCCTTGTCTTTTGAGTGACATTCAGTATTCTGTTAAAGGCTAGGGACGAATAACTCTGTTTCATATGAAACATTACCAAACCTTGTCTTATTATCAAGTGTATCTATCATGGCTGCCACGACAAGACATGCGCAAAAAAAAAATGATAGTGGGCTCTCAAAACATAAGCGTCAACTCAGTTCAAATGCGAAGGCAGCATTTGACAAAATGAAGATATTTTATTGTGGGAGCATTTCATACTTCTTATGGTTTATTTGACAACCAATGGTAGTGAGGGTGTTGGTGCAATGTGACTTCCGTTTTCGCCTCAGGCTCGTTTATAGCAAGGAAATTAAAACGAAGCCAGTGTTATTGTTTTTACAAGTTATTTTCTTCTCCAATTATTTTTACAAATGCAAACAAAAAACAACAACAACAACAATCGCACGAAATTAATTGATAAGAAATTAAAACAATCCTGAGGATCGGGCTACGATGAATATAGTTACAATCAATAAAGAGTATAACAGTATTCAATAAAAATACAAAGACAAACGAATTTCGAAATATATATTAAATTTGGGATACGTTTGTACTAGCTAGTCCTTACATACTACATCATTAGGATTAGGTAGAAATATATAATAATATATATATTATATATATATATATCATATATAATACATAAGTATATATATATATAATAATATATAAGAATATTATGTATGTATGTATGAGCATAAAAAAGGATATGAAAACAAACACATGTGCATGTTAAGACGAAAAATATTGATATACATATTTCATACTGAATAGGTTGAACAATATTTCGAATTTATAAAAATCATCTTTAGAGCTTGTTATATCCGGACTTAACAAGAAGCGGAAATAATATTAAATAATAATATTAAAAATAATATTATTATTTTTCGTCTGTCCGCTCTGTTAAGTCCGAATAAAACAAGCTGTGAGATGATTTTATAATCGAAATATTTGTTCAATATATAGCATATGAAAGGAATATAAAAATATTTTCACTTTTAACAGCATGTTGTTGTTTCATTTATACTTTTATCTATACGTATACCGTCGATTCATTTCCTTTTCCTCTAACTAATATATGATATATATATATATATATATATATATATATATATAATATATAATATATATATATAAATCGACAAATACCTTGTTAGTAATATATAATTATATTCCAACAATGTCTCTTTCAGTCCTGTTTTAGAAGAAGAAGAGAGAGATGAATGATGAGAAGAAAAGAAGAAGAAGAAGAGAAGAAGAAGAGAAGCAGAAAGAAAAGAAGAAGAAGAAGAAGAAGATGAAAGAAGAAGAGAAGGAAATGAAAGAAGAAGTAAGAAGAAGAAGAAGAAGAAGAAGCAAGAAGAAGAGAAGAAGAAGAAGAGAAGAGAAAAAGAAGATTGAAAGAAGAGAAGAGATGAAAAGAAGAATGAAGAAGAGAAGAAGAAGAAGATTGAAAGAACAAGAGGAAAAAGAAAAAGAAGCCAACAATGAAAGAAGAAAGAAGAGAAGAAGAAGAAGAAGATGAAAGGAAGAAAAGAAGAAAAGAGAGGAAGAGAAAGAAGAAGATTGAAGAAGAAGAAGAAGATGCAACCAATGAAAGGAAGAAGAAGAAAGAAGAAGAGAGAAGAGAAGAAGAAGACGACGAAGACAGAAGAAGAGGAAGAAGGAAGAAGAAGAAGAAGAAGAAAGAAGAGAAGAGAAGAAGAGAAGAGAAGAAGAAGAAGAAGAGAAGAAACAGAGTAAAAGGGATCAGTCATCTAAGAAAGTTGACTATGAGGCAAAAGAAATCAAATCTTAATTTTTTTCGGTTTCCATTTCGGTTTCCAATACAAAATTCGAATAATCAGATTTCAACTTGTCAATGATCTCTATTCAAGAACATGAAAGGTGAAAGAATTTCATTTGTTTCCATTATTGAAATCAGTCGACAAAAAAAGAAAAGAAAATAAAAAAATTTTAATAAAATAAAAGAAAAAGATTACAAAAATGTAATTTTATGAGAAACCATCGGGTTGTAAATAGAGAAAAATGGTCATTGGATTTCTTTCGCAGGGTTGTCAAGTAATCGATACCCAGATGCATCTCACCGAAGCTGAAGAAGGATACGAATCGCAGTCGACCTGACAAGAATGGTTAGTCGTGATTGATCTGTATTTACCTTTCGCTCCACAGCGACGGATTTTTCATGATTTATTTTACTTTTCTTTTCTTTTTTATTTCAATTCATAATTCACGAAAATACAGACGCTCCTTGTAACAAAACTCACATTCGGACATATTTTTCTTTTCTTTTCTCTCTTTTTCTTGTATTATTATTATTTTTTTAAAGAGCTTTGAGCGATTTTTAAAAGTATCAGATTCATCAAAAAGATTTTTTTTCAGGCCGAACGTACATATTCATCTTCCATGAATGAAGGAGCAACGAGGTAGTAGACATCTTCGAAACGTCCTTTATAATTTGACAAAGAATTTGCATCCATATTCTTAATTCAATTTTTGTTATTTATTTTTCCAATCTTTTTAATTTTCAATATTTCCAGATGTTGGAGTAGTGCAAGTTATTATTCAACATACCATTTAAGGTGAACAACCTTGTTAGACTTTTAGGAGATAAGTATTAAAGAATAGGAAGAAATTGATTATTAAATCAAGATGTTCTTCAATGGCTGTGGATGTATAGAAATGCTTACTAGAGAATATAAGAATACTAGCAGGACCTTGTGGATAATACTACAGTATGATACTTTAATATTACAGCGTTGAATGTTTATAAAGAAGCTGATTGCTATATAGATTAATATGTAAAAGTATAATTATCTTGATAATCTCGTCTTACCTTTTTTTTTAATTTTAAAAATTTTTTTTCATTATTCGATTGAAGTAGATTAGCATTACTCGTTGCCCCTCTGTTTCTTCTTTCTTTCTTTCTTCTTTCTTCTTTCTTTCTTTCTTTCTTATTTCATATTTCTTTGGTAGCATTTTCTTTTTCTCTCCCTTTCTTCTTTATGAAAACACGAATGGCCCAGAAAAGAGTACGAAACTCAAAAAAATAAGAAATTCGTGGATAAGCAAAACTAGATAAATCAGAATTAACTTTTTTGCAAATTAATCTTGGACAGGTTGGACGATTTGGACGATTATTTTTAATCAAAGAAGTGTGCAATATGATAACGTCGAACAATTAAGCGTAACACGTGTATTATTATTATTATTATTATTATTATTATTATGTATTATTATTATAATAATAAATAATAAATAATAATAATAAGGAAGAGTTCTATAGTCGGGCAGAACTCATTGAAAGATATGCTTTCTAATTGATAGGTCACTTAAGAGCTATGCCAGTAATTTCAATATGTAAAAAGTATAATAATCTTGATTTAACTCTCTGTCCTCTCTTTTTTTCTTCCTTCATATTTTAAAATAATCTTTAGCATGTTCGATTGAACGATTAGCGTTATCACTTCCGCACGCTCACCCTCTCTCTATTTCCCCTACTTTCTTTCCCTTCTATAGTTTCCTGTAGTAGCAATGTCTTTTCCCCCGTTCTTTCTTTATAATAAAAATTAAATGGGCCTATATATTTAGCTGAGTGACGAACTGATAGAAATTAGAATATTCGCGGATAAGCACACCAGATAATCAGGATTTACTGTTATATTTTTGTTGACGATTTGAGGTCTTATTTTAACAAAGAGTGTTGCAAGATGATAACGGTGCGTACTTTTAAGGAACACGGTATTAATATGTAGATTTGACTGCATGTATGTATTTATCCAAACCCCTTTGGAATGGTAGTAACCTGTTAGGGTCCCATTCTATGGAGTTTAAATAGAAAACATGAGTTTTATAAACAAAAATTGTTATATATCCATTTAAGATGAAATTATTTCAAAACTTTTCGCATTTAAACATTTTTTTTACTAAATTAGAAGTATCGGCATAAAATAACCCAAGGCCGGTTGACATGCCTAAAACCCAACAACTAACAACCAACCCTTTACACTTAAGAACGATTGCCACAACAAGTTCATTTTTACGTGGAATTACAAAAGTTGAACTCGCGAGTTTTCCTTCTCCTAGACTGGTTACTATACAAAGATTAAGACCCAGTATGACCTACAGTATTATGGATAGAGGTAATAGTTGATTCATACCTTTCATTTTGGTTATTAGTGCGTATGTAAAAATAAAAACAGCCTCGTCTGAGGATTTGAACTCTGGGTAGTTCCTTTTGAGTTTCCTTTTACGATAACCGGTTAAACTCAGATCGCCTATACACATTTTTTTAGATAAGCCGAAAACAGATACTCTACTTCGTTTTCCTATTCACTTAGATCTGAGAAGCTTCCTGCGAACATAGCAGGAAAAAAAACAATGCAAGATAGAAGTGGAGAAAGAACACAGCCTTGCTTTAGTACCTTTGAGACAGAAAAAATGTGGATTGCTCACTACCTGAGCTCTCTAGTCTTTTGAATTCCAACATGTAAAAGGAAGGAAAAAACGAGAGAGTATTGTTCGGCTCATCTAAAAAAAAATGTGTATAGGCGATCGGAGTGTAACGGTTATCGTAAAAGGAAACTCAAAAGGAACTACCCGAGTTCAAATCTCGGACGAGGCTGTTTTTTATTTACATAGCCACTAATACCCAAAAGGAAAAGGTATGAATCCAAAAACTATTCTTCTATCCTATAAATAGTAGGTTATACTGGATCTTTAATCTTTGTATAGTAACCCAGTCTAGGAGAAGGAAAACTCCGAGTTCAAACTTTTAAATTCCACTTAAAAAATTGAACTTGTGTTGTGCATCGTTTTAGTGTAAAGGGGTTGGTTTGGGTTAGTTGGTGAGTTTTACGGCATGTCAACCCCTTGGGTTATTTATGCCGAATACTTCTATTAGTAAAAAAAATGTTTAATGCTGACAAAGTTTGAAAATAATTTCATCTTTAATGGATAATACAATTTTGTTTATAAACTCATGTCTTCTATTTAACCCAGAGATGGACCCTAACAGGTACTACCATTCCAAAAGGGGTTGGATAAATACATACATGCAGTCAAATCTACATATTAATACTCGTTTCCTTAAAAGTACGACCGTTATCATCTTGCAACACCTTCTGGTTAAAACTAAGACCTTCAAATCGTCCAATAAAAATATAAAAATGTAAATCCTGATTATCTGGTTGTTGGCTTATCCGCGAAATTCTTATTTCTTATCAGTTCCGTCACCTCAGCTAAATAATGGACCATTTCATTTTATTATAAAGAAAGAAAGGGGAAAAGACCATGCTACACAGAAAACATATAAGAAAAAGAAAGAAAGTAGGGGAAAATAGAGAGAGGGAGTGAGCGTGCAGAAAGTGATAACGCTAATCTGTTTCAATGAACATGCTAAAAAGATTTTTTAAAAAGGAAGGAAAGAAAAAAAGAGTGAAGAAGAGTTAAATCAAGATTATTATACTTTTACATATTGAACTATATGGCAATAGCTCTTAAGTAAACATATCAAAGTAAACATATCTTTACATCAGACCGTTCTGCCGACTATAGAAACTCTTCCTTATTATTATTATTATTATTATTATTATTATTATTATTATTATTATACACGTGTTCCTTAATTGTTCGACCGTTATCATATTGCAACTTCCTTTGATTAAAAATGAAATCGTCCAAGATTTAATGCAAAAAAGTTAATTCTGATTATCTAGTTCTGCTTATCCACCGAATTCTTATTTTTTATGAGTTTCGTACCTCTTCTGGGCCATTCCGTGTTTATCATAAAGAAAGAAGGGAGAGAAAAAGAAAATGCTACTCAGAAGAAATATGATAGAGAAAGAAAGAAAGAAGAAAGAAAAGAAAAAAAGAACAGAAAGTCGGAGAAAAACAAAGAGGGGGAACGATAACGCTAATCTACTTCTATCGATAATGAAAAAAAGGAAATAAAAAAGGGCGAGAGAGAGAGAGTTAAATCAAGATTATTATACTTTTTACATATTGAACTATATAGCAATAGCTCTTTAATAAACATATCAAACGCTGTAATAATTAAGTTATCATACTGTAGTATATCCACAGGTCCTGCTAGTATTTTTAATATTCTTCTAGTAAGCATTTCTATACATCTCACAGCCATTGAGAACCATTTTGCTTTTATAATCATTTCTTCCAATTCTTTAATACTTATCTCCTAAACAGCTAACAGGTATGTTCACCTAAATGGTAATGTTGAATAATAACTTGCACTCACTCCACATCTGGAAATATTGAAATTAAAAAAGATTGGAAAAAAAATAAATAAAAAATTGAATTAAGAGATATGGATGCAAATTCTTTTGTCAAATTATTAAAGGACGTTTCGAGAATTTACTCACTCGTTGCTCCTTCTTCATGAAATGAATATTCGTTCGTGACCGAAAAAAAATCTTTGAATAGAATCTGATACTTTTAAAATGTCAAAAGCTCTTTAAAAAATAATAATAATACAAAAAAAAGAAAAAAGAAAAGAAAATATGTCCGAATGCGAGTTTTGTCCAAGGAGCGTCTGTACTTTTCGTTGAATTATGAAATTGAAAAAAAAAGAAAAAAGAAAAGAAAAAAATGAAAAATGAAAAATCCGTCGCCTTGTGGAGGAAAGGAAATAAGATCAAACGAATAAACCATTCTTGTCAGGTCGACTGTCGATTCGTATCCTTCTTCACTTCCGGTGAGATGCATTCTGGGTATCGGATTACTTTGAAACACCTGCGAAGAATCCAATGACGCCATTTTTCTCTATTTACCAACCGATGGGTCTCTCATAAAATTACCATTTTGTATCTTTTTCTTTTGTATTTTTTCTTTCTTTCCTTTTTTTTTTCGATGATTTCAATAATGGAAACAAATGAAATTCTTTCACCATTTCAATGTGTCTTGAATAGAGATCATTTGACAAGCTGAAAATGATTATTCGAATTTTGTATGGAAACCGAAATGGAAACCGAAAAAAAATTAGATTTGATTTCTTTTGCCTCAAGTCAACTTCTCTTCTTCTTCTTCTTCTTCTCCTTTCTTCTTCTTCTTCTTCTTCTCTTCTTCTTGCATTGTTGCTTCTTCTTTCATCTTCTTCTCTTTCTTCTCTCTTCTTCTTTTTCTCTTTTCTTTCAATCTTCTTCTTTCTTCTTCTTCTTCTTCTCTTCTTCTTCTTCTTCTTGCATTTGTTGCTTCTTCTTTCCATCTTCTTTCTTCTTCTTCTTCTTCTTCTTCTTCTTCTTCTTCTTCTTCTTCTTTCAATCTTCTTCTTCTTCTTCTTCTTCTTCTTCTTCTTCTTCTTCTCTTCTTCTCTTCTTCTTTCAATCTCCTCTTCTCTTTTTCTTCTCTTCATTTCTTCTTCATCTTCTTTCATTGTTGCTTCTTCTTCTTCTTCTTCTTCTTCTTCCTTCTTCCTCTTCTTCTCTTCTTCTAAAAACAGGACTGAAGAGACAATATGTGGAAATAAATTTATATTCTAAATAAGTATTTGTCGATTTATATTGTATATATATATAATATATATATATATATATTATATAATATATATATATATATATATATATAATTATATTATATATATAGTTAATAGAAAGAAATGAATCCGACGGTATAAGTATAGATAAAAGATATGAAAAACAACACAATATTCTGTTAAAGTGAAAATATTTGATATCATATTCATAGCTAATATTAAACAATATTCGATTTATAAAAATCATCTTCAAAGCTTGTTTTACTCCGGACTTAACAAGAGCGGAGACCAAAATAATAATATTATTATTTTAATATTATTATTTTAATATTATTTTCGTCTCCGCTCTTGTTAAGTCCGGAATAAAACAAGCTTTGAAGATGTTTTTTATAAATCGAAATATTGTTCAATATTAGCTATGAATATGATATAAAATATTTTCACTTTAACAGCACATCGTGTTTTTTCATATCCTTTTATCTATGCTCATACATACATATATAATATATACATACTCATATATGTATATATATATATAATATATATATATACTCATATATATATAATATATATATATATAATATATATTAATTTCTACTAATCCTAACTGATTGTAGTATGTAAAGGACCAGCTAGTACCAAAACGTATCCATACTTTAGTATAATTCTCGATATTCGTTTGTCTTTGTATTTTTTATGAATATGTTAATATCATTATTGATTGTATTAATATTCATCGTAGCCCGATCATCAGGAATGTTTTTTTTTCTTATCATTATTTCGTGATATTGTTGTTGTTATTGTTTTGTTTGCATTTGTAAAAATATTGTAGACGAAAAAAACTTGTAAAAACAAATAACACTGGTTCGTTTTAATTTCCTTCTGATAAAACGAGCCTGAGGCGAAAAAAGGAAAGTCACATTCGCCCAACACCCTCACCCTACTCATTGTCGTCAAATAAAAATAAGAAAAGTAGTGAAATTGCTAACAAAAAATATCTTCATTATTGTCAAATCGCCTGCCTTCGCCATTTTGAACTGAGTTGACCTTATGTTTTGAGAGCCCACTATCCATTTTTCCTTTTGCGCATGTCTGTCTGGGAGCCATGATAGATACACTTGATAATAAGACAAGGTTTGGTAATGTTTCATATGACAACCAGAGTTATCGCCCCTAGCCTTTACAGAATACTGATGTTCACCACAAGGTGACAGTAGACGCTTTCTTGGTGTACATCTGGCGAGATATGGAAAAGACGGAATATTTTTGGTCCCGGGGTCAACTACAAGTGTATTTGTACCGAGGGTGTCAGCAATATTTGAAAACAACAACAACAATAATAATAATAATAATAATAATAATAATAATAATAATAATTAGAAGAAGAAGAAGAAGAAGAAGAAGAAGAAGAAGAAGAAGAAGAAGAAGAAAGAAGAAGAAGAAGAGACAAATCCGGTTAATAATTTCATGCATTTATATTTATACGACAGATGTTTTCTGCAAGTTTTTGGTTGAAACTAAGTGACAACAAGTCTTCTCACATCTACAGAAACATGCTTAGTGTAAAATAATGTGACCCAAAATTTTAGTTATACATTATGTAATAGTGAATATTACTCAGAATTTTGGAATGACGTGTGAAAGGTTACCTGTTGATTTCTGATTGGTTAGCACAAGATAGAATGAGAGTGAGAGAAAGAAAGGGTGAAAAGAGTTGCAGTCTGGACTATCTTGTTGAAGAGAACAGAGCAAATGAGTGTCAGTTCTCCCAGGTATTTTTCTTTGCAGACATCAGTAACGCACTGAATAAACTTAATTCTTCACAGAGTCGCTAATTTATCAAAACCCGATGCCAGTATTTCGAGCATTGTTCTAAGTTGGTCAAATTTGGTGTGATTCACGGGTACGCTCATTCAGCGCTACTGAAACTGTTGGGAAGCGTACCGGTGCTCGACACAACTCATCGATTGTCGGTAGGTGACGAGTTTCCAGTTTCCATTATCATATCATAAATAATTATATATATATATATATATATATATATATATATATATATATATATATATATATATATATATATATATTATTAATATAATATTATATAATAATATATAATTATTATATTATATATATATATAATATAATATATAATATAATATATATAATATATATATATATATATATATATATAATATAGTCAGCCAAAAATTTAATAGGCAAACAAAGATACGCTCATGGAATGTAACCAAAATGAGGCTTATTTTCAACTTCTAATCTATCAACTTCATAGTGCTGCAGTACTTGGATCCCACTGGATAATCAACAGATTGAGACAGATATATAGCTAGAGAGATATGAGGAGAATGGATTGGGATAGATAGATAGATAGATATAAACTGATTGAGGTAGATAGATAGATAGATAGATAGATAGATAGATAGATTAGACCAGACGGAGATAGATAATAGATAGATAGATAGATAGATAGATATAGATTAGAACTGACGGAGACAGATAGATAGATAGATAGATAGATAGACTAGAACAGACTGAAATAGATAGATAGATTCCAACATTTAAAGAAATCAATTAAAATCAAACGTATGTTAAATAGATAACAAGTGAAAAATCGAGAAAAATGAGTTATATCATTTTTTTATTCATCGTCTCAAAAACCAACAAAAATTTCAGTCAGAAATGAAAATGTCGACAAAAAGAGACAGATGTGATTAATTTACTTATTATTTCTAACTCGCTTTATAAAATTAACTTTTTTCTTTGTTTTATTTTGGAGTGGGATCATTTTACCCCCCCCCCCTTTTTTCTTCTTCTTCTTCATAGCGTCGGTGACAATTAGATATTCAAGTCACGCGAAAGAAACTGATATGATTCGGAATTTCAAGGGGAAATGTTTTAGTGATTTGAACGCATGCGCGAATCAGTCGTCCAGTTTCCGGTTTGTTGTCTGCGTTGAAGAAATGACGAGACATGTCATTAGTTTGGGAGTAATTTCGACAACAATTATTGGCACTGAGACAGCAAAACGCTTAGGAGTGTATGTGCGTGTGTATATGTATATGTGTGTGTGCGCACACGTGATTATATAGGAGAGAGAAGAGGGGGAGTGTGTGTGTGTGTGTGTGTGTGTGTGTGTGTGCTTGATATGAGGGGGTGCCTTTTATGTGGACTAATGTGGACATTTTAATGTGTGAATAAAATGTTTGTATGTTCATGTGTGTGTGTGTGTGTGTTTGCATATGAGTGTATAATATATATATAAATATATATATATATATATATATATATATATATCAGTAAAAGAGTTTTATGTTTATGTAGGTGTGGGTGAGTCTGTGTACGAGTGAGCGTGTGTGTAAGCGAATCCATTCGTGTATGTGTGTGTGTGCTTTGATATGAGGGACGTGTTTCATATCAGTTAATGTGTGGGCTTTTAAATGAGTGAATGGGAATGTGTGTATATACATGCACGTGTATATGCATGTGTATGTGTGTGTGCGTATCATTAAAAGAGTATGTTTATGTATTGAGTGTGTGTACGAATGAGCGTGTGTGTAAGAGATTTCGTTCGGATTCATATGTATTACTTAACGTGAATGATACTGTGGATGCGTGTATATCAGTGATCATCTATGTCTGTGTGTGTGTATGTGTGTATGAATATGTGTGTGCGTGCATATATATATATATATATATAATATATATATATATATATATTAAAAAAAAGTGTATTTGGCAGCATTTTTCTTTTTATACAATTGTTGAACTGTACAGACAATTCTTGTCGGACAAGTTTTGGTTGATCCTTTCTAATTTCGGGCCATCTTTCTGTCGGGGTGTAACTGGTGTAACAGTCCACCAAAGGTTTCAAAACGAGCGCTTTCGGCAATACAGTTTGCCATCATCAGGTAGGAAACGATGGTATGGTTTCGTGTCTCGTTTTTAACGAGAACGAGTAGTAGCAAGGAATTAGAAGTGGGAGGTAATAACAATTGGTAATGGAGGTTGTAGAATGGTAGTGGTTCGAGCGAGCGATGCTGTAGTGATTTTTTCGTGGAGGAGAGGGGCACAAGTTGTGAGAAGGGGGGGTTATAGAGGAAGGAGGGTAGGTGGGAAATTATAAGCATTTGAGAACGTGTTGACTTATTTCAACGTTTATTTTGTTTAAGGTAGTTTTTTTTTGTTTGATATATAAAGCTTCGATTATTTCAAGTTTTGTTTGTTTTTTTTTTCTTTATGTAGTGTACGTGTATTTACAACAGAGTATGAAGGAAGGTTAGAAGAAGAAAAAGGAAAGAAGAAAAGAAAGAGAAAGAAAGAAAAGAAAGAAAGAAAGAATATAACTGTATGATTTAGATTTAAATTCTGGAGGGAATTAGAAAAGGAAAGAAATTAATTGAGATACTGAAAGCAATATAAAAAAGAGAGATGGGGCAGATAGAGAGAGAAAAAAAAGAGAGAGAGAAAAGAGAATGAGAAGAGAAAGAGAAAGAGAGAGAGAGAGAAAGACAAAAAGAAGGAAAAAGAGAAAGAAAGAAAAATAGAAAGAAAGAGAAAGAAAGAGAACGAAAAGAAAGAGAGACAACAAAGAGAAAGAAAGAAAGAAAGAAAAAGAGAGAGAGAAAGAAAAAGAAAGAGAAAGAGAAAGAGAAAGAAAGAGAGAAAGAGAAAAAGAAAGAAAGGAGAAAGAAAGAATGTGAAAGAAAAAAGAGAAAGAGAATGAAACAAAAAGAGAAACAGAGAGACTGTGAGAGAGAGAGAGAGAGAGAGAGAGAGAGAGAGAGAGAGAGAGAGAAGAGAAAGAGAAAAGAAAAAGAGAAAAAAAAGAGAAAGAGAAAGAAAGAAAGAAAGAGAGAAATTAAATGTCCCAAAAAGGTGAGAATAAAGAAATATATATAAAAAAAAAAAGAAAAAAGCCTCGTTGTTAGTTTTGACGTGTCAGAACCGGAAGTGCCCGGTGTCGTCACTGAAGCTCCCACTGTTTTTAGGCGCGGATTTTATTAATAAATAAATGATTAACAAAAAGACAAAATAATAAATCGAAATGAGAAAAATCTCCAGCAAAATGTCGGACTTGACGATTCTTTGCTGTAATTTGTGTCGGTGACAGTCGAGTGATTCTAAATAAGCGGTCTGTGCTAATGAATAGTGTGAAAATGAATGAGGCGAATTTGGGCCATTCGAATGGGGGTGGGGGGAGGCAGCATCAAAGGAGCATGATGGGAAAAGGAGCCTATAATTACCAGTTTGGACCTCTCTCTCTCTCTACCATTACACACACCATCGGTCAAGCAAGACCCAGTCGCCTGGCGGGAAAGGAGGAGAAAAAGAAAGACACCAGTGACAGAAAGTCGATAGATTCTGGACTAGACTAAAGGCTTTACACTAGAATCACTGTTTTTATCTATTTATTTTTTGTCATACATGAAAACTGATTACCTCAAAGACAAAAAAAGTATATATATATATATATATATATATATATATATATATATATATATATAAGTAAAGTCGACGAGGCGGCCTAAAGTCGGTATCAGTCAGTCAGCGAGGGAGTCTATCCCCTTTTCAATAGCGCTAGACCAAGGACATTGTTTTAGCATCTGATGTGGAGCGCCACGACTGCCATCAGCTCCTTACTTTACCGCACAGATCCCTATGCTACTCATACACTGAGTTGGCGAGGACCGGAATCGAACTAGGAACCATGTGGTTTCTAGCCGAACGCTCTACCGACTGAGCTAACCCGGCCCTATTTTGTTTTGTTGAACTGTACAGACAATTCTTGTCGGATAAGTTTTTGGTTGATTTTTTCTAATTTTCGGGACATCTTTTTAGTATCAAGGTGTAACTAGTGTAACAGTCCACCAAAGTTTTCAAAACGAGCGCTTTCGGCAATACAGTTTGCCATCATCAGGTAGGAAACGATGGTATGGTTTCGTGTCTCGTTTTTAACGAGAACGTGTAGTAGCAAGGAATTAGAAGTGGGAGGTAATAACAACTGGTAGTGGGAGGTTGTAGGAATGGTAGTTTCCTACCTGATGATGGCAAACTGTATTGCCGAAAGCGCTCGTTTTGAAACCTTTGGTAGACTGTTACACCAGTTACACCCCGACACCAAAAAGATGGCCCGAAAATTAGAAAGGATCAACCAAAAACTTGTCCGACAAGAATTGTCTGTACAGTTCAACAAAACTTATGTATATATATATATATATATATATATATATATATATATATCTGTATCTTTGTCTCTGTGTCTGTGCGCCCGCGTATTGTGTGTGTGTGCGTGTGTGTATGTGTATGTGTGTGTGTGTGTAGAGGTGTGTGGTGTAATAGTTACCGTCGTAGGAAATGGACGCGGCGATACGAGTTCAAATCCTGGCCATGGATGCTTCCGTTTCCCATAGTTCTAATACCTTTGAGAAAGGTATACATCCATCTATTCTTCCTCTAGCTAAATAGTAGGGCAGACTGGGCTCTTTAACGTTGCTTAGGCGACCAGTCTAGAAGAAGGAGAACTCTGAATTCAATCCTGTTAATCTTCGCTAAAGAAATTGACATTGAGTCACATCCTACTCGTATGGAGGGTTGTATATATATATATATATATATATATATATATATATAATATAATATACCGCAGTGACCATAAAAATCCACGAAGTAAACAAGGATTTTTTGCACTAAAATCAAGAAAAAGTGCTCAATGTAAAGAGCTAAATAGACAATTAAAAAATATTATGAAATTATATATATAATTATATATAATATATATATATATATATATATATATATATAAACTTGGTCTGATGATAGCTTAGGCGAGAAACTGAGGAATATTAGCTCATCTAGGATTTTGTGAAAACAATATTTAAGAAAGTTCTTAAAGAATTTTTAAAAGAGCTGATCTGCTATAAGAGAAGCAACGAAAAGTGAACTAATAACGTGGGATATTCATTCCTTGAGTGGATATTATCTTTTGGTATCCAAGTGTCTTTAACTAACCTTTATATGATATTTCCTATCGTAGATACCTAATATTGTACTCTCCATTTGGGAGATATATGTTAAGTATGGACAGGATGTATTTCAAATAGTTTTGCACGGGCATTGGTTTATTCAGGTGTTTGTGTTTTAGCCCAAATCTGTCAATTCTATTTCAAAGCGGTGTTAAAGCCATTTGGCGTCAGTGTTTGGAGACACCTAATCTATTTATTTTTACGTCTTTCTATTATTTTTGTCTTTTATTCAAATAAATTTATAGCAAAATTTTGTCCCGAAATGAACTTCAATAATATTGAAACTAAGTTGTGTATTCCAGTATAAAAGAACGATTCCTCTTTGTGATTTAATGAGTTCAACTTATTGTTATTATATTTTTATATTATTATTATTATTATATTGGTTTCGTTGATCAGACAGTCAGTGTTTTATGTTTATCTCTTTCTTTTTTTCTGTGACCCATTCACTCTGTGTCAGTTGAGCCGGCTGCACCCAACGAATTCACCTGTGGGGAATTCAGGGAAGGATTAAAAAGGAAACAGGAAATTAATAAGTAGTCCCCAAACCCGCATGCATATCCCGGTCAGGAAAGAGATGCCCTTGTTTGCCGGAGATTTTCCACAGACTCAGTGTTAAGGATGTCAAAAGCTGTTAATCCTGACGATGATGATATTAGTTTGTTGGTATCTATCCGTCTGCTAGAAAAGATGGCGTAGTGTCCAAAAAACAAGTTGAACTACGTAGCCGTAGCTGGTTGATATGGTATGAGCTGTTGCCATGTAGCAGGTGTCCCCTCTCCACTCTGTCGTTATGGTCCAAAGACCCCCCCCAAAAAAAAACCCCAATGCAATTTGACATTGATAGTTTCGCAGGAGTTATTTGATAGTGTTGAAATTCAGCATCACACCAGCTGAGAGACTTCTGCTCCGGATTTGATTTCGGAGTTTATTCCCCTTGCCTTTCCTTGGAATGAAGTATAGCCGCTATGCAGCGCAGGTTTTATAACAGATATTTCTCTGTTCTAGATGGATTGCCGACCAAGGCTAAGGAGTGTGGACACTTTTGGATTTTCAACAGAGCCCCTTTGGCCGAATTGTGGCCCTGATAACACAGGGTGCCAGATCTGTCCATCGTGGGAGACAGTACCAGCAGCTAAAGTTCCTGACGACATGACTCCTACACTACCAAGTTTTCACGACCCTGCTGATATGAGGAGGAGTTGGACTTTATGAAGAGAATAGGTGATGGTTTAATAGGTTAAAGATCCGAGCATAACAAACGACCCAACATGGGAAATCATTTTAAATAGTTTGGCAATTGATCAAACAAGGCGTCGAAGAACTTTTGTTTTTGCACGCCTAACTTTCCACTATGTGTCACCAGGAGTATCACGATATTTAAAAAGAAGTTTATTGGCGTTTCCTACACAACTTAAGACGTAAATCCCAATGACATCCAATGCTCTGATACACAGGGAATACCCGAGGATGGACGGAGGATACAGTGGCCGAAACGTTGTAATTTTACATGTCAAAATAAAGATGAGAACAACAGTCCGAAAGATCAAAATTATACACATGAAACCTCATCTCCAAAATTCAGACAAATAAGGAGAAATAAATGATTGGAGATTCTGAATTTGTGTGTGTGTGTGTTTTTTTTTTTGTGTGTGTGTTTTTAAAAAAACTTTTTATTCACAAAAGAAAGAATAAATAAAGAAAAAACAATTCTATGACTTCTCTACCATTGTGCAGAAAGATATCTCTCTCTCTCTCTCTCTCTCTCTCTCTCTCTCTCTCTCTCTCTCTCTCTCTGTATATATATATATATAATATATATATATATATATAATAATAATATATGTTGTGGAGTCCTCATATGCTTCTGAGTTGATATATGTATTTATATACATATACATATATTATTGGGATTTAGTATGAAACATCAGGTGTGAAATATAAGAAAACTCAGTTTTTGAATGTTAAGTTTCGTTTTATTTCTATATATAAATAGACACCACACACACACACACACACACACACACACACCACATATATATATATACATATATATATATATATATATATATATATATATATATATATATATATTGCTGAAACAATAGGAGAAAAACCTTGACATGAACTGTATATAGAAGCTGCGTGTTGTCTTGAAAAAAACCCTGGAAGCAGTACCTCCACAGAAGAGCAACTGTCCGGCCACTTACCTCCCATCACATAAACCATACGGGAAAGCCGATCAAGATATGCTGGACACTAGCTCATAAGGGAGGTTTTCAAGTGGGCACCTGGACATGGGCAGACCAGTGTGGGTCGGTCAGCAAAAACGTACATCGATTAGTTTTGTGCGGATACTGGATACTGTGCAGACGACGTTCCGGAGCGATGAATGATGGGTACGGGTGGCGAAAAAGCGACACAGAGATCAGTTCGAACTGTATAAACAGTCAACAGCACTTGATTCTTGCGTATGTGATCATCAGATCAACATTATACAAAGCAAGTTTTAAGGTAATGAAATATTTTAAATTAGAAAGACGAAAAAATTAAATAAGAATGTATATAAAATAGAGTTCACTTATTTTAATTATATTTTAATTGGTTTCTATCTAAAAAAAAATCATTCATAGGATTGATCTTAATATGTTGGAGAATCAAATAATGGTATTAGAGATTTAACCACGCCATATATTATGTAAACCTTTACTTCTTAGTGAAATATAAATCACAGACATCGTTAATAAATAAGATGACATAACCGGTGACGTAGTTTCAGTTAATCACAGACCGAATCTGCATTATAATATATATATATATATATATAATATATATATATATATATATATATATATATATATATATATATATATATATATATATATATATATATATATATATATTATGATATAATATGTTATATTTAAATAAAATAGTGCTCAATATCATTAAAGAGCATATATATATATATATATATATATATATATATATATATATATATATATATAAGATTTTGGATGTCTGTTTTTAAAGCATTGTTGAATAAAGTATATATTATTATATATTTTTGCTTGAAGGCAATTACAATGCGTATATCGCATAAAATTCGATAATTATAGAAGATAATAATGACAAGTGAATTTCGGTAAAAAATTATTCGGTGTGTAGAACATCGTACAGACTGTTTCAGACAGTTGAAACAGTCTGTAGGATGTTCTACACACCGAATAATTCTTTACTGAAATTTACTTGTCATTATTATCTTCTATAATTATCGAATTTTATGCGATATACGCATTGTAATTGCCTTCAAGCAAAAATATAAATAATAATAATAATAATAATAATAATAATAATAATAATATATATATATATATATATATTATCATATAGTACCTAAATAGTGAGAATGTAATCGTGTGTTTTCCTATAATGTCTGACGAAACCTCAACAGAGGAAAACAACGAGATATCATAGATAAGTTAATTCAATCAAGCAATTACTAAATACTTTATTCACCTCGATGTATTTCTTCCGATTATTTCTCTGTTAAATCTGATACTCGAGTTACAACACACACACACACACACACACACACATATATATATATATATATATATATATATATATATATATAATAGGAAGAAACACAAAGAGTAATAATGACAGAGATAAAAGGTTTACTAAGCAAATATACGAGTGAACAGAATAATTAGCAATTGCTAGGTTGAATTAATAAGTCCTGAATTAATAAGTCGAAACGTCTGTACGGTATTCTACACATCGAGCCATCCTTTACTGGGATTACACTTGTCAAGTTTATTTTCTATAAGAAAAAGTATCGAATTTTATGCGATACATGCGTTGTAAGTGCCTTCAAGTAAAAATTTAATATATACTTTATCCAGCAACGTTTCTAAATAAACAAACATCCAAAAAATCTTATTCACTTCGCCGAAGGGCATTCGTCTGTTTGTTTTATTATTCTCTCAATAACGCCCCCTTACCTATTATGTAGAGGCGTGTAGTATCGCTTGACAAGCTTAATTTCGCTAGGAGTCAGCTGTGTACTGTGCCGAGGCGATAAAAGTGTTTCACTAGTGTTTCACTGTGTCTGCTGAAGTCCCGGTTTCGATTTCTGTCGGAGGGAAATCGTTAGTATATACCGCTGATGAGACTTAATAAAGTCGAAACAGTCTGTACGGTATTCTAACCATCGAGCCATCCTTTACTGGGATTACACTTGTCAAGTTTATTTCTATAAGAAAAAGTATCGAATTTTATGCGATACATGCGTGTAAGTGCCTTCAAGTAAAAATTTAATATATATATATATATATATATATCAGTCTTTCGTTAATTTTTTTCACGTTTGTCTGTCTATCAAACTTTCTCAATCTCTTCATAAGTAGATAGATATGAATGAATTGAGGTAGCAATTGCTAATTACTCTGTTCACCTTGTATATTTGTTTAGTAAACCGTTTTCCTTATCCTTAATACTCGTTGTGTTTCATTCTCCCACAGGACTTATTAATTCAGCCTAGCAATTGCTAGTTATTCTGTTCACCTCGTATATTTGCTTAGTAAACCTTTTATCTCTGTCATTATTACTCTTTGTGTTTCTTCCTATTATTTCTCTGTTAACTCTAATACTCCAATTACAGAACACACACACACACACACACGTATATATATATATATATATATATATATATATATATATATATATATATATATATATATATATATATATATATAATATATAATAAAGTGTGTGTGTGTGTGTGTGTTGTGTGTGTGTGTAAATCATTATTTCCTTAATTTGTTCACGTCTGTCTATCCATTAATCTTTTTCAATCTCTTCAATGTCAGATAGTTATGATAGATAAGATAGATAGATAGATAGATGGAAGAATTTCTTAGATTTATTACCCAAGATCGAATCAATATGACAGATAAGTAAACAGATATTCTCTGCCCAATCAAGATCCTCCAAGATAGGAAATCTAAATATATGTGGCGCCTATGGAAACACTCCAAATGTAAACTTACTCGGATTCATGGAAAACCTTTGGCACCGGGAAAATACATCATCCAGGCAAAAAGTGACAAAAATTTCCACAGTAAATTATTAGAAGGTAATTTAGATTTCAGATAGTCGACCATCCTGTTCATTGCGTTTTGTTTATGTCGGTGTCCGGTGAGCGTGACGCTGAAAGTTTCTTAGTGTCAGAAAGATCCGGTAGGAGTGGGAGGGTGGGGAAAATCAGGGGTTAGAGTCTAGACGTATTAGCATTCCTCCAGAGACAACAATCTTGCTTGTTGGCCCTCAAGTTACTAAAATGGGTCTGTCGAGTCAGTTGTCAGGCGAAAGCCCTTGAAATGCTCTGACACTTTTGGGCTCCCGATATCCCCTCCCTCAGGCCCCAATTCTCGTTTCTTTCTTCTTCGACGCTGTTTATGTCATTTCTCACGCATATGATGATGCTATAATCACGCAAGGACGCAGAGAGAGAGAGAGAGAGACAAAAAAAAAAAAGAAACACAGAATACATACACCCGGGGACCTTGAATTTCACATCCTGAATAATTGGTGCGTCTACAGTGAGGAAAGAGTTAATAAGATCATCTTGTAAAGCATTGGCTATCATAATTAATTTGATCTTAAGAGACGCCCCACCCTGTTAATAGAGTTTCGTAAATGCAGGATGTTTCTAAAAATTTGATATCATTTGAGATGTACAGGGTGTTTCAGAAAAATTGATATCATTTGAGATATACAAGGTGTTTCAGAAAAATTGATATCATTTGAGATGTACAGGGTGTTTCAGAAAATTGATATCTTTTGAGATGTACTGGGTGTTTCAGAAAAATTGATATCTTTTGAGATGGACGGGTGTTGAAGAAAAATTGATATTATTTGAGATGTACAGGGTGTTTCAGAAAAATTGATATCTTTTGAGATGTACAAGGTGTTCCAGAAAAATTGATATGATTTCATGATCTAAGAAATTGATCAATTTTCGTTCAAATGATCTCAAATTGTAGTGAATGCTCCTGATTTGTGACCTTGTACCAGATTAGAAATCTCAGCAACTAGCAGTGATGCCATCTACGAAATAAACAAATATTGTAAGACATTGAAACTTTACTGAATAAAGAAATTGTAAGATTTATAGATACAAATCTTCTGGCAGATGAATTTATTTCCTCACACAGTCCAAGTCCAAGTGGTGCAGCCATACAGCAGCACAGACCCTTCTCACTCTCACCCGTTCTCATTCAGTCTACTTGCAAATCCTATAGTTAGATATTATCCCTGGGAAATGTATGCATCCAATAATTCACGTTTCCTTTTGTAGATGAGATATTACTACCTAGGTATCTGAACTAGTGTACCTATAGAGGCTTGAAATCATATATAAAGCTCACATCCTCCCATTGATGGTGAGCCTCGAGTTATATATATATATATATATATATATATATATATATATATATAGTATTAGTTGTTATTGATAAATTGATTGATTTTAACGAGATGTCAAACTGTTTCGGGTTATTTTATGCCTATAGATTAGGGAATTGCGTTCATTGTACGTTTATGTTTAAGATACGGTATACCTATTAAATCTTATTATAATCGAGATTGTGTGTCTGTCCGTCTGTAACCAAAATTACGTCACACCAACTTTTCTTAATTATTTACGTTATATTATCAATGGTTATTAAATAATCATTATCTAATCTTAATTACCATCTTGTTTATTAACAATGTCTCTATTAAAGTCTAGTTGAAATAGATTTTGCCTCAAAACAGCCCATATTATTAATGTAATAATAATTAATGTAATCTTGTGATGTGTGTTATATATCATTAAGAAATAAAGGTTTACATAATATATGGTGTAAATAATTTGCTTAGCGGTTTTTAACAAATAATTACTTGATGTTATTGATTTCTAATATAATTGTTTAAAAGCAATCCTATGTATAATGTTATATTGAAATAATAAAGAATAAAGAAAAAATAAAGATAATATTTCTGTGTCCCTATATATTTCATTAGTCTTTCTGATTCAATGTAATATTCAAATATGTTAACACTTGAACACTGGTGCCTGGAAGATGCATTTTATTTTTATTTTTTTTGCTAATACAGATAATTTATAAAGTGTTATATGGTTTCAATAATTCCTATTCAATAATAATAATCATAAGGTTTCAAGTAATTTTCTATCTTTGATAATAGTCATTTGTTTGCAAACATTTATATGGTTTCAAATAACTAATAATAATTGTTTGCAAACATTTATATGGTTTTAAATAATTAATAATAATTGCCTGCAAACATTTATATGGTTTCTAATAACTAATAATAATTGTTTGCAAACATTTATATTGTTTCTAATAATTAATAATAATTGTTTACAAACATTTATATGGTTTCAAATAACTAATAATAATTGTTTGCAAACATTTGTATGGTTTCAAATAACTAATAATAATTGTTTACAAACATTTATATGGTTTTAAATAATTAATAATAATTGCCTGCAAACATTTATATGGTTTCTAATACTAATAATAATTGTTTGCAAACATTTATATTGTTTCTAATAATTAATAATAATTGTTTACAAACATTTATATGGTTTCAAATAACTAATAATAATTGTTTGCAAACATTTATATCGTTTCACATAATTAATGATAATTCCTTACAAACATTTATATGGTTTCAAATAACTAATGATAATTGTTTGCAAACATTTATATGGTTTCTAATAACTAATAATAATTGTTTGCAAACATTTATATGGTTTCAAATAACTAATAATAATTGTTTACAAACATTTATATGGTTTTAAATAACTAATAATTATTGTTTCCAAACATTTATATGGTTTCAAATAACTAATAATAATTGTTTCCAAACAGTTATATGGTTTCAAATAACCAATAATAATTGTTTCCAAACATTTATATGGTTTCAAATAACTAATAATAATTGCCTGTAAACATTTATATGGTTTCAAATAACGAATAATAATTGTCTGAAAACATTTATATGGTTTCAAATAACTAATAATAATTGTTTGCAAACATTTATATAGTTTCAAATAACTAATAATGATTTGAATAATAACTAATAATAATTTGAATTTTGCATCAATCCTAATATGTAATTATTATATGATATTTTAATATATAATTAATATAATATTTAATCTATTTAAGTTTAAAAGAAAAAGAGAAAAAAGTACTCATAAAAGATATTTCTTAAAAAAAAAAATAATAAAAAAGAATCATTTATTTTTTCTATCAATACTAATACATAATTTAAGATAATCTTTTATTTACTTATTTACTATAAAAAATAATTTAAATTAGAGAACAAAGGGGATAAAGGGGGAAAAAAAAAAGAAAAAGAAGAGAAATAACACAAAAAAAAAGAAAGAGGGAGAAAGAATAAGAAATGAAAGGTGAAAGCGAAACAAAAGCTAAGTATGTAAAAAAAAAATTTTCTATTAACGGTTTTATTCATTTGTTCACTTTTGTTTTGAAATTATGACATGCTCACACGGTTGCTACACATTGCAACACATTGCAACATTGCAACATCTTACCGGATGTCAACCTTGTCTCAACAAACTTTTAAGAAAGAAAAAAAAGGAAAGAGAGAAATAAGAAATTACAGTTATTCGCCCATTCATAAAGGAGGAGAAGAAGAAAGAGAGGAAAAAAAGGAGAGGAAAAGGAAATAAGAAGAGAAATTATAACCACACAAATAAAAAAAAACATAAGCACGTCATTTCTGAAATAAGTCTCTGACGATAAAGCTTCGCTTTGAAATCGATTAGACATATAAACATCTTTTTGTCTTTATTTTTTACGCATTGTATTGCTTCGAATTTTATTATTTCTAATAATAATTGTTTGCAAACATTTATATGGTTTAAAATAATTAATAATAATTGTCTGAAAACATTTATATGGTTTCTAATAACTAATAATAATTGTTTGCAAACATTTATATGGTTTCAAATAATTAATAATAATTGTTTGCAAACATTTATATGGTTTCAAATAACTAATAATAATTGTTTGCAAACATTTATATGGTTTTAAATAACTAATAATAATTATTTGCAAACATTTATATGGTTTCAAATAACTAATAATAATTGTTTCCAGACATTTATATGGTTTCAAATAACTAATAATAATTGTTTCCAAACATTTATATGGTTTTAAATAACTAATAATAATTGTTTCCAGACATTTATATGGTTTCAAATAACTAATAATAATTGTTTCCAAACATTTATATGGTTTTAAATAACTAATAATAATTGTTTCCAAACATTTATATGGTTTTAAATAACTAATAATAATTGTTTCCAAACATTTATATGGTTTTAAATAACTAATCATAATCCCTAGTAAACAATTGTAGTCTCAAATAATTTATAGTTATATGGCATCAAATATTCCTATCAAATACATATAATTTTTAAACAGAGTTACAATGTCATATAACAATATATATATACATATAAATGGACTCTCTCGTCGATTTTCGACGTATGAGTATTCATCCAATGAACAACCAACACAGTGATTCGTTTATAGTAGTGAAGGCTTGTGTAGGACCATTCCACACCTTTTGCCACAGTCGATAGGAAAGAATTGGTGCATCAAGGGTTGCCACGAACCCGATCAACGACTGACCTCAGGAATTTTGAATTCAGTTATCCCTCTCCTAGACTGGTTAACCCAAGGTTAAAGAGCCTAGTTTGCCCTACTATTTAACCCATAGCTGGAGGGAGAATATATGGATTCATACCTTTCCCAAGGGTATTAGAGCTATGTGAAATGCCAACAGATTCGTCTAGGAATTGAACTCGAACCATGACAATGAAGAGATGCTCCATACTTCCCAGATATACAGAACTGAAGCCTCATTATCAGATGCAGTTTAGTGACATCCCTAAGACACTCTTTTTTTTTGGGGGGGGGGTCATAGTCTTTTGTAGGCAGCGTATTCTAAACTTCACCGACAATACAGCTGAATTGAAACTAAACAAGGATGCTACATACTGTCTTAAACAAATCCTGCAAGCATCATCCCACAAAGAAGAGTTGTCAGGTCACTTACTGCCTATCACACAAACCATCCAAGTAAGACAACCAAGATATGCCAGACACAGCTGGAGAAATGAGGACGAACTCATAAGTGATGTTCTTCTGCTAGGATGATGACCGATTGGGACGTGTGCCGAAAGAGTCAAGGAAATATATTTATATAAGTTATGATATCAAGTATTTCCTTGATAGGATTCAACCAAAATTGAGAACTCAAATCTTATCTATAAATATTTGCGTATATAGTTTTACATATACGGAGTAATATAAATAAATGAATAAATATATACCCTGGTATAGATATAAATTCATTTCGGCATTTCTTTGCCTCCTCAGTCTTATCTTTGCTAATTCTGATCTTAGAATTAGTAAAGATTAGACTGAGGAGGCAAAGTAATTCCGAAATAAATGTATATCTATACCAAGGTATTTTTTTATATATATATATATATATATATATATATGTGTGTGTGTGTGTGTGTGTGTGTGTGTGTGTGTGTGTGTGTGTGTGTGTGTGTGTGTATAGTGAAACACCACTACCCCACCTCGATTCCATGTCCTCCTGCCCGCCTCCCAAAATCTGCAACCAGATGTACAAAGCAATAAATATAAGCTTCGTTTTTGTTTTCCACTTGGGTTCGTCTACATAACTTACGCCATTAAAAAAGAAACGATAAAAAGTCCCATTCTTTTGCAAATCCCAATTTTTTTTTCTCTTCTTATCTTTGCCGCGTTTTTTTTTTTCAGCAAATATTTCTCCGCATCTTTTTCGAGAACCTGATCCTTATCTTGAGATCGTATTTGTCAGCATCACCACACACACAAAAACGAAAATACATCTTTCAACGTTTTTTTTTTTTTTCCAATATTTTTTTTATATTCTCATTTTATTTATTTATTTATATCTTTCAACATTTTCCTTCGTTTATATATATATATATATATATATATATATATATATATATATATATATATATATATATAATGCAAAGGGATTATCCTCACGTACACTGGGTGAATGCTCTCTTTATTATCATGTTTATTATTATTATTTTTATTATAATCTTCATCTTATTATTAATTTCAGAAAGATTGATGAAATTGAGACAAACTAATAATAAAATGATGCCAATAATGAAGAGTGTATCGACCCAAACCCGAAATGTTGAGATAAAAATATAATAATTGAATAAAACTAAGTACAGAGCGAAAAGTTTCGAAAAGTAATTGTTAATTCATTTTTCATTCTTTTGTCCTTCATTATTTTCTCCTTCTTTCTTTTCTTCATTCTATTCTTCATTTGATTTTTTCTGTATGTATCGTTTTATCTCTCTCACTGTATGTGTGTGTGTGTGAGAGAGAGAGAGAGGGAGAGAGAGAGTTTTCTGTCTGTCCGCCCCCCTCTCTCTCTGTCTCTGTCTCTGTCTCTGTCTCTGTCTCTCTCTCTCTCTCTCTCTCTCTTCTCTCTCTCTCTCTCTCTCTCTCTCTCTCTCTCTCTTTGATCCTTCTTTTTCTCTTTCATTTCTATTTGTTTCCCTTTTGCAGTCTCTCCACTTTCACTTTCGTTTCTAACATTTTTTCCTTCTCCTTTCAAAACATCTGCTTCTTCACTAATTTTTCTTTTTCTTTTTCTTTCATTTTTTCTTTCCTTTCCATTAATTTTCTTTTCCTCAGTTCTTCTTCCTTTCTTTTCATTCAAAACTTTAATTTTGTTTTTCATTCTTTATTTCCATTATTTCATTACCATTCTTCTTCTTCTTCTTCTTCTTCTTCTTCTTCTTCTTATTATTATTATTATTATTATTATTATTATTATTATTATTATTATTATTATTCCTCTTCTTTTCCCTCCTAGGTTTTTCCTTCGTTAATTTTGTTTTTATTCTTTTTTTTTTCATTCTCTTTGTTTCCTTCCTCACATTTTCTTCATTCATTTTCTTTCAAATTCTTTTCCTTTTCATACAACCTGCTATTTCACATTTCTTTTCTTAATGATCCTTCTTCTTTTTTTCATTCGGTTTTCTTTTTCTTTCTTTACTTTTTTAAAATGTATTTATTTGTTTTTTATTGGTTTTCCTTCTAATCACAAATTAACTTTTTCTTTTCCACTTTTCTTATTTTCTTCTTCTTCTTTTTCTTTTTATCCTTGTCTCAATCTGGGATTCGTCTGAAATTCGTCCCCCGGGGTTCGATAAGCATTTTTGAATATTTTGGTCTTCACTCAAATTGCGCAGTTGAGCAGAAAATCTGAAAATGTTGCTTATTCGAAGAGTAAACAATGTTGATGGGGCAGCTGCAATCAGACACACACACACACACACACACACACACACACACACACACAGGTATATATATATATATATACATATATATATATATATATATATATATATATATATATGTACACACACATACACAGGTAAATACATAAACACACAGATACCTACAAAGACACAAAATATACACATATATATACACACATACACACATATACATACACACGCACATACACACACATACACACACAGATACAGAAATAAACACACATAGACACACAAATATACATATATATATATATATATATATATATATATATATATATATATACACACATACACATATACATACACACACACATACGCACATAGATAAATACACACAGATACATACATAGTCACACATAGACACACAAATATACACATATACACACACACATACACACACACATAAACACATAGATACATACAAAGGCACAAAAATATACTGATATA
>CM042168.1:6180788-6188288 GCA_023376005.1 Doryteuthis pealeii
ATAATATATATATATATATACATATATATATATATATAAGTGTATTTGGGCAGCATTTTCTCTTTTAAATATGTTTGGTCGAACTCGAGTGACGATTCCTGGCGTACGAGTTTCTTTTCAATCCTTTCAAGGTGTCTGACCATCTTTTTGGTGTCAGGATGGAACTGGTGTAAGTAATCCACCAAAGGTGTCTCTACGAGCACATTCGAGACACCACAAAACATACCATCAGTTTCCAACCTGAAGATGGCAGATTGACATGCCGAAAGCGCTCGTAGATACACCTTTGGTGGATTACTTGCACCAGTTCCACCCTGACACCAAAAAGATGGCCAGACACCTTGAAAGGATTGAACAGAAACTCGTACGACAGGAATCGTCACTCGAGTTCAACCAAACATATATATATAATATATATTATATATATATATATATATATATCTTATTATAATGGAGATTGTGGGTTTGTCTGTCTGTAACCGAAACTATATTACTATACAAGTCACAATTCCATTAGTTATTTACATCATATTCTCCATGATTTTATTTTTATTTAAACCTCAATTATTAATAAAATTGTTTTACATTACTTACACTGTTGACCATATCTACATACTGATAACATGCAATTGTATTTATATATACAACAAAATAAAGGTTTACAGTATGAATGGGAAGGCTAATTTGCATATTGATCTTAAAAAATGATTTTAATAAATATATGCTTAGTATTATCGATTTCTAATTGTTTGGTTTTATCTTATTGAATATGAGCAAAAATCTCTTCAATAAATCTTAAAAGAAATCCCTTAACAAGAAGAAATAACTGTAATATTATTATTTACTTCCTATTTTAACTAAATAGTTAAATTAGGAAAATTTACCAATGAAAGACGGGAGTAACGGAAAATGATGGAAGAGTTAGTTTCAAAGTTGTTCTATTTTTCAATCATACCCCCTCTGTTCAAAATCTTTTTATCTACATTCTTATTCAGTTTCATTAGCCTTTCTAATTTAATATGATATTTTATTATAAAATTTAACTAAAATACTTGCACCCGGAGGGTGCATATATTTGCTAGTATATATATATATGTGTGTGTGTGTGTGTGTGTGTGTGTGTGTGTAGGGTGGTGGAGGTTAGTGTGTTACCGGTGAATAGATGTAATATTCAATTTACAAAATTCAATTTCTGAACCCTACCGAAAGCCCGATAATATGCACGTATATATTAGCAACATCTCAGACTAGAGCTTTTCAATCAATAGATAATATTCCCAAGTCAATCGGGAGTAGGCCAACCACGAAATTCAACGTAGCTGGAAAAAAACGAACAGGGATAATCTGGAGAAGCTTTTAAAACCCATTCCGATCTAAAATACTGGAATAACAAAAAATCGCAACAACAATAACAACAACAAAACCAACGACAATAACAACAACTCTAACAGCCACAAAAACGCACCAGAAGAAGAAATATTATCTGGTTCACCCGCACCCGTTCAGTAAGTGCGTAAAAACTAATGTGGGTAAAATATGCCTGGAGCTTATTAAAAAGCACTTCGATAAATCCGGTAGATGGAGCAAACTGTTAAATGGAAATAATCTAAGAAATAAATTGTAACTGTAACTCGCAAAAAGAATAATTCTTGAATTTTAAAGGCAAAGAGCTACAATGGAATCAAGTGTAGATAAAAAGAGAACAGTCATTTGATCAATCAAAGCAAAAGATGATCAAAGAAAGGTTTACATCGGTTCCACAGAACAAGAATGGAAAAAGTGTTGATACAACCATATACAGTGACATTTTGACTTACGTGTGTCCTAAAGTTTTCCGAGTTATGAACTGTGAAAAGGTATTTTTTTGCTTTGTGCTGCGAGCTAAAATTTGACATACGAGTGAGCTTCAGATATGCTTATGTAAATAAGTTCACTAATAATGGGTTTTCAAATTTATTACGCCAAAGAAAAGTGTATAAAAATCAACATTTAAACATATTACAGCACATCATTAATCATATTCTATTATGCTTTTATACAATACTGTGCCATCTTTATTATTAAAAAAACTTAAAAAAACTAATTTGTGTGTTTATGTGGAAGTTGGAACATTTAAGATTTGAACAAAAGTTTCAATGTTTTATTAAATACTGTGTTGTTTTTTTACCTGTTGTCTTTATTGGTTAAATACAATTTTGTATCGGACAAGACTTTTGTTCCAATCCTATATTAATGGCATTTCAGTTTATTTCACTGATGGTTTGGTTTGGTTTGTTTTATGGCATATCAACCTCAGTGGGTCATTTAATGCCGACAAACTTGTGAAATAACTTCATTCTTAATGCATACTACAATTTTGTTTATAAACTCATGTTTTTCTATTCAACCCATAGATGGAACCCTAACAGGTACTACCACTCCAGGTCAGAGTGGACCAGGGAGCAATGGTGATGAAGGGGTGCTCCACATTCCCCAAACCTCCAGAACTGGAACCTCACCATCAGATAGAGTTTAACGTCATTCCCAGGACATGTAGACCCTCAGCCACCGCCTTCTAGCACCCATATGATAAAAAGGGGTTGGGGCTTGCCATAAGGGTAATAGGGTTGGGAAAATCATATAGATGCTAGGGCTTGACGTGACCAGCTGATTGATCGGAGGGGGCCTCTCCGTCCGCCCGTCTAGCCCAAGATAGGGCCAAAGTGGAGTATTGCAAGTCATGGACTGCTCATCCACCTGGGTTCTATCCTTAAGCATCACGGGTAGCCATCCACGGCCAACAGGTAGCCCCATTGGGGGAGTCTTACCCCTCTGCAGAGGTGCAGTCGGTGCATTCTAACACCCCAGCCGACAGGGTGGGTTATTTCACTGGGGAAAATTGATTTGATATACGAACAAATTGAGTTACGAGTAGAACGACTTAAACACGTAAGGGTAACTTATTTTATCCCATATGCTAGTAACTTGACGGTATTCTCTTCCATTATTGTGACATGCCAGTGACAAGACTTTTGTCAAAAACATCTGTGAGCAGAATAGAGAGGCATCTATAGAATAATACTGGTGTTCCTTCAAAATACGACCGTTATTATCTGGCAACGCCCTCTGGTTAAAAATAGGACCGTCCAAATAAGAGTCGCCACATCAACTGAATAATGAACCATTCTGTTTTCATCATAAAGAAAAAAGGGACATGCTATATAGACAAAATATAATAAGAAATAAAGAAAGAAACCAAGTATGCGAAAGGGGTGAGTTCGCAGAAGCGATAACGCTAATCTGTTTCAATCAAAAGGAAAAGAAGGAAAGAAAAAAGAGTGAGAGTTGAATCAAGATTATTATATTTTTTACACATTGAACTATTACAATAGCTCTTAAGTAAATATATCAAACGTTATAATAATTAGATTATCATACTATGGTATATCCACAGATCTCACACGTAGTCATTATGTGCATAAGTTTAAAAGTGGAAAAAAAAAAACCGCAGCCAGTATTTGAACCCAGTTCGCCACTTCCATTTTCCGCCTGAATAACCATTCCCGTGTACACACACACATACATTTACACAGTTATAACCCTTTTCTAACCATTAATTCCTGATAAGTATACCCCTACCCCTACCCCTATCTTTGTCTGTCTGTCTACCTCTCTCTCTCTCTCTCTCTCTCTCTCTCTCTCTCTCTCTCTCTCTCTCTCTCTCTCTCGCTTTGAAACTAGAATTACATGCATACGTCTGAGTTTAACATAATCCGACCGGCGGCAAATCTCGTCAGATGTTGAACTCTCGCGGGATTTTAACCCGCGCTTTGCCAGTGGCCATCTTAGTCCAGCGGGGTGTCCTGGCTTTGCGTCTTGCAGTGACAGTTTGAACGTCAAGAAAAGGACATTGAGTTCTGGCTGACTTAAGTATGGGGGCGGAAGTCGGAAGGAAAAAAGGAAGGAAGTTCACAACGGTGGCATGGGTTTGGTGTTGGGCAGCATCACTGGGGAGAAGGAAAGTCGATAAAAATGAACGGGATAAATTGAACGATGATGACAATGAACGCATCGTTTAAGCAACTTTGTCTTTTTTGGTTTAATTTTTCTTCTTTTTTTCCCTTTTCTTTAAACCAAACATGATTCGTTTTTGGATTGGATCTTTTTCTTTGATTCGGCTTCCCTAAAAGAAAAAAAAATCTGCTTCTCTTTTGTGTGGCAGTTTTGTCGACACAATGGCACCAGAATGGATGCTGGATCCATCTTAATCCTTCATCAAAGAAAACTGCATCAGATCAAACTGGGCATAATCAATTTAATCTCTACCCTTAACCCGAAGAGCATGCAGCTTAACCGCTGATGGCACCAGGAATGAAACCGACGAACCGTGTTCAAATCAGACCGAAATACTTTACGTTCATTTCACACTGATGCCCTTAGGAAAGGCATGAATCCAATTTTTCCCAAGTTATGATTAAATAACAGGGTAGCTAAAGCAATTTAGTTTTGTAAAATGGAATATATCCTGAACGTTGGGTGGTATTTTGCTTTGGTTGGATTTTACGGCATGTCAACCCCTGTTGGGTTATTTCATAAACAAATTGGTAGAAATGTTTTATAATTTGCTTGAAGAATTGTGTTTATGTTGTTTATATATATTATCGTTATATAGTAAGGTCACGTGAGTATTGGGAGGAGAGTCGGTCGTCTAAGTACTTCAAGTGAGTTCTGCACAGAGTAATATGTGTATTCTTAAATAGTGGCTAGAACCATCACCACTATTGAGGTACGGGGAAGATGGGTCATTCCATTATATCAATTATTATCAGTGAGTTTGATTCTTTCTGGTTCTCATACTTCAAGTGTTATGCTGTCAGAAAAAGTTATGGGTACTTGCCTTCCAGCAGCTTTGGACAGTGTGAGTGAGTATTGAGAATCGCCTGTCTTGAGATATTCGAATATTAAGAATAAATTAAAGGTTAACAAACAACACCATAGTTACCTTCTTTTTCTTTACACTTGCATTGTGATAGTCTTTAAAACCAACCACCAAATTGGTAGAAATAATTTATTAACCCAATGCATATTAAAAAAATATGTATATTAATAAACTGGTAGAAATATTTTCCTGTTAGGTTTTTCATTAACTTCATGTGTATTAATAAATTGCAAACAGATCTATTAAACCCAGAGGTGGGACCAAACCAGGTTCAACAATTCTGGGTCAGTGAACCGGAGAGTAATGACCATGAAGGGGTACTCCACACTCGCGAACGTTCCAAAATTAGAACCTCAACACGCGATACAGTTTATTATCATATCTAGGACAAGTGACTGGATCAGGAATCGTTCTTTACTCTTGTTACGATGTAACCTATTATGATATGTCACGTGTTACTTAAAAAGAAAAGAGACACTACCAATGCATTTGCCAAAACACTCCACCGTGGGCAGGATGTGACATAAGGTCAATCTTTTAGCGGAGTACAGCTGGTTTGAATTCAGAGTTTTCCTTCTCCTAGTCTGGTTGCCCAACTGAGGCTAAATAACCCAGTTTGCTCTACTATTTACTCATAGATAGGCAGGGGGAACAGACCTTTTTCCGGGGCATCAACGCTAAGTGAAATACAAACAACTTCGTTCTAGATTTGAATCTCACCGATTCCATTGCCTAAGAGAATAAGCGTTACGTTATGAGCGCCTCCTCAACCTTAAAAAAAACTTATCACTGTTTATTTCGTTGTTTCGTATAGTTATCTATACTAATTCAAACTCGCCAGCCCTTTTGATTCATTTCAATCCTGGTTGGCTGCTCAAATTCTTTTTCAAAGCAGGAAATACTTTTGAGGGTTTTTTTTGGGGGGGGGTCTTTTGTTTTGTTTTTAAGATTCAATTTCTCGACGTAATCAATTTTGAATATTTCTCCTGTATTACCCGTTTTTTTTTTTTATAATTAAAAAAAAAACTGCTCTAAAGAGGACTGTTTACATATGTTGTTGTTTGTTCCTTTTATTTTATTTTTGTACGATTTCTAATAGAATACTGTATATGTAAAAAGAATCCTGTCAAAACACGTGTCAGCATATAATATATCTCATCCATACAAATATTTTTCCATATATTTTTTCAACATATCTGTCGGATTCATTTCCATTTTTTTTACTTATAAACACATACACACGCTTGCGCACACACACGCTCGCGCGCGCACACACACACACATACACAGGTTCCTGGTTCGATACCGGCCACCGCCAACTCAGCGTATGAGTAGCACAGGGATCTGTGTGGTAAAGTGAGGAGCTGACGGTAGGTGTGTCGCAACGCCCCAGACGCTAAAGAATATATATATATATTTATTTGAAGATTCCCACCGTAAAGTTTTAATTGGATTTAGATCCGGACTATTCTCTGGCAATATGATTGATTTTATAAACCTGAAGAAAAGCTTAAATCCCCTTTGCTTTGTGACATGATGTATTATCGTCCTGAAATAAATTATTTCCTCATCACGAAACCAATGAGAAGATCCAGCTTCAGATTATCATTCATTGATTTTTTTCACATCAGTCGTCTCTGACGGTTTTCCAAGATCAATTGATAAGGGTATCGTCCATTAATGCCAGTCGATGTTCGAGCCTATGTTTAAACCAGGATATTCATATTATCTGCGTTATTCGGACTATTGTCCTCATCTTTATTGTTATTTGTACAACGTTTCGGCCGATATGCCCACCGGCCTCCTTCAGATATTTCTTGTCGGACTCAGGAACCTTCTTTACGAACTCGGGAGCTTTCTTGTCGTAATCGGGAACCTTATTGTCGTAATCGGGAGCCATCATGGAACTTTGAACCTAACCCTTTATTCAGTCCACGGGGGGTATCCTGTTCTCATTCCGCTAACCATAGCTGGGATAGGAGTTGTGTTAATTATTTTTCTATGTTACTGCACAGGATACCCCCGAGGACTGAATAAAGGGTTAGGTTCGAAGTTCCGTGATGGCTCCCGATTACGACAAGAAGGTTCCCGACTGCGACAAGAAGGTTCCTGAATCTGAAAAGAAGGTTCCCGAGTCCGAGAAGGTTCCCGAGTCCGACAAGAAATACCTGAAGAAGGCCAAAGGGCATATCGGCCGAAACGTTGTACAGATAACAATAAAGATGGGGACAATAGTCCGAATAACGCAGATAATACTAATCATCAAACCCTCATCTCAAACATTCAGAGAAACATGATATTCGTGTACAATCAATGGTCCCTTCACTTGCGAGATTGGCACCACAACCTCCCCACAACTCGGAGTTTGGGTTGTTTAGGCCAAGCAATGCTAAGTAATTATCTCGAGTCATTATCTCTGTGTATATTTGTCTGTCTGTGTATGTGTGTGTGTGCATATGACTCTATGTGTATATGCATCATTGCGTATGTTAATTTCTGTACGTATATTTGTGAGTAATCTGCTGACGTATGAGTGTAAATATGAATATATGTGCCTATACGAATTCATGTGTGTGTATACG